>MU619327.1:94931-133521 GCA_025201805.1 Parasitella parasitica
GTACAGGTAAAGATACTTGCGTTTTCAGCAAATTTTGAGCATCTGTCAATGCAGTTTTTACTACATTGAGTTCAGCTCGTAATTTGGCATTTTCAATGGCTAAGCTTTCAACACTTGCCAGACGAGATTCTTGATACGCAAGTTTTTGTGTTAGATCACGAATTTGTGATTGGAAGCGGAGTGCCCACGAAGGGGTATCGTTATCCAGATCGACAGAAAAAGGAGTAGCAGGAGAGAAATTGGGGATTGTGGTGGTACCTGAATTCGTGAATTCAGTATCTATTTTATTAGATACCTTGGTCATTTGGGGTAAAGAAGCACGACTGGGGTTGGTTTTAGTACGAGAGTGTTTTTTGAGAACTTTTTGTGAATCAACACCAAAAAGTGGAGGAGACAAAGAGGAAAAAGGTCGTTTAGATTTGTCTGAAGAAACTTCAGCAAATGTTTTGTTGGGTTGAAAAGAAGATGCTTGAGAAGTCGATGATTTTGAAGAGTGATTAGAACTTTTTGAGTCCTTAGTAGAGGGAGATGCCGTTGTTACTGTTGGTACAGTACGAGATCTAAGTTGCCGTGGCAAAGGAATTTTAGAGTGGTTTGCTTTCTTGGTAGACAGTTTCAATGATTGTTGCTTTTTCAAAAATATTGCGGGTATTGAACCTATATGTTATGATCTCTTCGGTAGTATAGTGGTAAGTATCCCCGCCTGTCACGCGGGAGACCGGGGTTCAATTCCCCGCCGGAGAGTTTTTTTCACATTTTGTGGTGTATGTATCGTTTTTTTTATTTTTTTGTCAGTTGCTCACAGACTTTGTGTGTAACCATTTTAATTAGTATATAAATATCAATTGTATCTTACAATAATAAAGGTATCTTTTATCTCATATATAACATTTTACATACTTCCTTATAAATCTACTCTAAAACATATTTATCTGCACACGACATTTTTTTATCAAGTTTGTTAACAGCTGTGGTTGCTAGAAACCGACATAGTAATAAAATAATACTTGAGAATATAATTTTTTTTTTTCTTATAGTTTCGTTCAGAATGTCCCTGTCTTCGATTTGCATTGTCATATCTATAGAATACATTAGATTATCATTTTTTTTACATCTGCCAATGTGGCAACCTTTGCCATGGTGGCCGTTCTTGGATTAGATCTAAAGTTAGAATCCTGAGATATCATCTGATTTTCTTTTGTATCCATATAAAGAATGCATAAGTTATATCTAACATAGTTATAATGTACGGATCATGATACTAATTGTTGATAATTCTTTTACAAATAATAAATAAGCTACAATTTGTGATTGAACCTCTTGCAAGATTCTAGGCTTATTCAATGATCAGATCGTGGGATGTCAGAGAGACGTCTTACCCACATATTATCTTTAATGTGGAAGAATAGGTCTGTCTTGGATGCTGTGATTTGATAGTGTTTGACACTTCTTGTCAAACATCAGATGTTGTGTAGATAAACAAGGATTAGGGTACACTATTTCCGAAAATTATTGGTGCACTAACAAAAAGCAGTTTGGTGCACCAAAAAAAATCATTTTGAAGCAGCGACGAAAATCAGTTTGGTGCACTGTCCAAAATGCTTTTGGTGCATCTGCAAAATAAATTTCGTGCAAATATCAAAATGGTGTTTGGTGCATTGTGCACCAAATGTGTAGATTTATTATATATTTTTTTTTTCTAAACAGTCATCCCACTTGGAAGCAGAATATCTGCAAAATCCTTCTAGATCGCTGATCATCACCTTGTTACAAGCATCAGAAATTCTAGTGGACAGTGTTTCTTCTTCCAAAAGTGCCACTCTTTTAAGTTTGCTTTTCACAATGGACCAAAATTGCTCGATTGGATTAAGCTCAGGGGAATAAGGTGGGAGATAGACACATCTATACCCTCTGCTTTCAATATACAATTGTATGTCTTTGTTTTTATGGATAGGTGCATTATCCATTATCAAATAATGGCCTTCAAACTCCTTATATTTATCCATCACATCCAAGGTGCTAGCGACAAAATTGAAGTAATGTCCAGTTACAGTTCCTCCCTTACCTGCTTGAGTCTGAATAGGGCCACCTGTAGCTTTTCTTTTTTTCGAAGGTGCTGTATAAACTTTCGGAAGCTTTACCTTAACATTAACAACGCCAAAGGGTGATATGGCCCCGATAATTGTCGTAGTTTTTGCTCGGGTCTTGGGAACCTTTACAACAGATCGCTCTCCTTTAACCGACCATGCATAGTTGCGCTTCATGTTGATAAGAAATGCAACCTCATCAATAAATACGCAATCACTTGTAAAATCCATGTCAGTTTCTTGCCATTGCTTGACCCAGTTGTATCTTTCTTCAATTTTTTCAGGACTATTTCGCTCTACCGAGTGGAAATGAGCCCTTTTAAGCGAAAATTGGCACTTCTCTGTCAAGAACTCGTGCAAAGCAGACTTTCGAATTTCAAGACCCATAAATTGAGCATTCAGTTGATCCATCATTTCTTCCAAGACTAGATCTGGTTTGGCATCCACCATGCCGATCAAAGCCTCTTTATGCTCCTCACGAAGTTTTGGTGGTCTTCCAACCGATTTGACCACTTTTTTGTGAGAAAGCTCTTCATCATTCTCCAAACTTTCCACACCCTTCTTGTACCAGTTTTGGCCAGTGCTGGGAGGGATTTTGACCATTTTGCAGGCTGCACGGATGCTCATTTGCTTCTCGTATACGAGAAAGAAGAACTTGGCTTTATCTTCGCTCTTGTATGATCGATACCGTGTTCCCTTGGGTTCCTCGGGTTCTGCATTTCCACCTTCTTGTTTCAAACCATCTTCTTCTTTTGTTTTCTTAATCGGCTTTTCTGGTGGCTTCAGGTTCATATAGTCACTGAAGTTGGTTATATTATCCAAAGGATATTGTTCGTCGTCTACTTCCATAGCGAGAACAGCAACTGATTCACCCTGCTCATCGTAGAGATTTCCTTTCCCATCTTCGAAAATAAATTGATCCATAGAATAAGCTAATATTTGTGGTAAGAAAAGAGCTAAAAGTGCATCAAATACATTTTGATTTTTGCACGAAATTTATTATGCAGCTGCGCCAAAAGCATTTTGGACAGTGCACCAAACTGATTTTCGTCGCTGCTTCAAAATGATTTTTTTTGGTGCACCAAACTGCTTTTTGTTAGTACACCAATAATTTTCGGAAATAGTGTACAGTATACTTTAGTATAAATAGAAATCATACCTTATGTCAAAAACAGTCCTCAGGTTTATACCTGGTTTATTCAGAGAAAGTCTTATTCACTTCTTTCGATATAACATTTACACATCATTTCGCTGCGCCCTTTACACTGGCACAGCATGATTGTACAAGTTTTCAATAGATTGTTCATAAAGATTTAGTCCATTTAAATAAACAGCGTTCATTCAACCAATAAAATACTTAGTTTTGTATTTGGTCTTTATTCTCATCTGCTATGCCTTCTTCAAAAATTTGCTTAACAGGCACAGAGTATATACTGCAAAGCCTAATAGTTGAATTTGCGAGGACTGCAAGAAGGTGATAGTGAAGTAATAGCAATTCGGATAGGAACATTCTCCAGCTTGAACAGTCTATTAAACATTTTGGTATCTTTTATTCAGGCAGTATTTTTTTGCTCTTAACACGCTGTGAATCATATGGATGCCCTAAAATTTATCTGTGTTGTTTACTTTTGTTAGACCTTGTGTTAATTATGATTAAAATCTTTGCTGATACTGTAGGAATACACAATTTAAATGACTATTATCTAAAAACAAGGTATATAATCTCTTGTTACTTTTGGTATATCTTTTTCATTCATTTCAAAGGAGTGAATCAGCTCGGCATTCGATTTCTATACTCATGTAAGCAGTCTTTAACTCGAGTAAAGTAAAGGATTGGCGGCAAAGAGTTCCCCCATTATCGATCAAATTGAGTAATAATGTTTATGTCATAATTTATGTATGTACAAAAGTATACACAGCCTTTCCTTTTATCTCCTTTTTTTTTTTTTTTTTCTTTTCATATGCTTCTCAGAACTAAAATTTCTCCAAGGTTACTTTATCAGCGAGCACCTGTCCATAATTATTTAAAGTCTAGTGTAATTCGAACAATGTCTACTGCCAATACAATGAAAGCTGTTTTCGTAAATGAACAAGGTGGCGTTGATAAACTGATTTATGATAATGTTCCTGTTCCCAAGGTTGGCGAAAACTCTGTGCTTGTCAAGAATCGTTTTGTCGGTGTCAACTATATCGATACCTATCAAAGAAGTGGTGTTTACCCTGTATCTTTGCCATTTACTCTTGGCCGTGAAGGGTAATTTTTTTCTCTCTATAATCCAGAACTGAAACATTCATGCAAAACTTCAATAGTGCAGGTGATATTGTAGAGGTTGGTGCCAACGTTAAAGATTTCCAGGTTGGTGATCGTGTTGTTTACCTGGGTGGGTCTACTTACGCCGAATATACAAATGTTCCAGCAGAAGCTGCTGAAAGGTTAAGTAAGGATGTCACCTACGAGGAGGCTGCTGCTATTGGTATTCAAGCATTGACTGCTTGGACCATGGTACGTGATGGTTACCAAGTTAAGAAGGGCGACACTATTTTGGTTCATGCTGCAGCTGGTGGTGTAGGTTTATTATTGTGCCAAATGATTCATCATCTTGGTGCAACTGTCATCGGCACTGTGAGCACAGATGAAAAGGCTGCCCTTGCTCGTAAAAATGGTGCCGACCATGTCATTGTTTATACTCGCGAAGATGTTGTTGAACGAGTCAATGAGCTTACGGGTAACTTGGGTTGTCATGCTGTATTGGATGGTGTTGGAAAATCAACTTGGGAAGACTCTCTTGCCTCCACTCGCCGTTTGGGAACGTTGATTTCATTCGGCAATGCCTCAGGTGTCGTTCCTCCCATTAAAATCCAATGTTTGACAGCCAAAAACTTGAAATTGATGAGACCCCAATTGTTTGCGTACCTTGCAACTCGTGGAGAATCTCAAAAATGGTGGAGTGAAATATTTGAGCTGCTAAGCAAAAATGTTATCAAGCTTCATATTCACAAAGTTTATGATTTAATGGATGCTAAGCAAGCGCATATGGATATTGAGAGCAGAAAGACTACAGGAAAGCTTTTGATTAAACTTTAAAATTAACGGGTATTTTCCGTGTAATAAGTTTCGACTTTATTAATAAAATTGGTGCTTGTATTTCTCTATATAATTAGATAACAACAGAGTCATGACTGACGACCATTCGTTCAGACCTTACATTCTGCGTTAAAACTTTCGAGCATCTAATCGCTATTTGTAACTATAACAAAATTACCTGTTTATGCTTTACACTCGTTTGCGCAAAATCTAGAAAAAAAGGTATCTCATACCGCGTAATAAATAATGGGTCAAATATATATTTTATAATTACGCTTGTCAAACAAATCTTTATAAATAGCATCATTTTAATGTTGCAATCGAAAACTAGTATCACATCAACTAAGCTCAAAGCACATGTTATTGTTGCTTTTTTATAATTTCTGTTTTATTTTTATAATAAAACTGATTCTGTAAAAAGTTCGCATATTATTGTGGAGAAACAAAAAACAAGGTTATCCAAGGGAAAGAGAAAAACATCTTGCTGTGCTACTATTGATAATCATTTCAAATTTTCGAATGTACAATGTAAGTCTATCAGCCGCTTTACCACATCGAACAAATTGCTATTATATTGAAAATCAAGAGAGCTAAACGCACTGAACATGTCCGCGGACTTTGGCGTTTTGGGTTGAATATTACTGTATTAATTGGCAGTAATATAGTGTAACAATGTCCAATCGACCAAAAAGAAGATATGGAAAGTGACAGTATAGCATCAGCATATAGAAAGGAAGCTCTTTAAAACCAGCTAATTTGATTTGTGTAGCCGTATAGAGATAATAACTCATATAAATCAATCTTACAGGATTATCCTCATCTTTCTCATTTTTTTTTCCCATTTACACAGCAAAAGTGAGATGTTCAAGTCATTACTCTTACTTGCGGTTTTGTGCTTGGTTTTTATCCAAACTGGGTACGCAAGTGTGTTTTCTCAACTTCAATTTATCAAGATTTCATCACCAAAGAGTGGGCAAAACCTCCGTGCTGGTGAATACTTGACAGTTAAATATGTCATGCAGCCTCTTATCAAGGACAATGTCTCTGCTGGGAAGGCCCTCAAATTAAATATCAATTTCCACAAGCGAACTGGAAATACAAAGCAACAGCAGCTGGCTATTATTTCCCATAGTTGTCCTGTCACTGCCAAGGAAAATAAATATGTCACTTATACCAAAAAATGGAAAATTCCCAAGGGTACCAAGCCCGGATCTTATGCTGTTGATTTCAAGGAACTTGTTCAACTTCGTCGTGGCCAAATTACTGCTGTTGAAACTGTAAAAGTTAATGTTGTTGATTAAAACGTTAAACTTTTATCCGATATGCTCCCTCTACCGTCTTTCTTTTCGTAATTTACCCCATCGCCGCCAGCTCGATACAAAAAATATATTCAATAATAAATTACATGTAATTGGCTAGTAAATGATAGCAATCTTTTAAAATGTTTTCAGAAATGATGGTTGGAATAGGCCCACATCTGAAGTCAAGTCCGGCTCCCAGCTGTTTGTTTCAGAAGAACACATTTCCTGGGCCGTATAATATTTTTCTGCATGATAAATTGCTATTTTTCTCTCTCTGTCAATTTCATACATAATGAGCAAAATTCTCAACTACGGCTCTATCAACATCGATGAGTCTTTTATTGTACCGCACATTTGTTCGTCAGGCGAAACTTTATCCTCTTCAAAATATTTCGTTCGCGCTGGTGGCAAAGGTAACGCTGAACATTGAGGAAAAGCTCTTGGTTATTGATATGCATATATTAGGTGCAAATCAGTCAATAGCAATTGCAAAGGTAGGATAAATGTCATATGAAGGCGGGAAATATTGACTGAAATGGGCATATCGTAGGCGGGAGGACGAGTTTACCATTCTGGCAACTTTGGCTACGACGCTGTTTGGGTAATAAATAGACATGGTGTGCTGTTATTTATATTGACATATCAATTAATTAGATTAAAGACTATATGACTGAGAACGGCGTTGATATGTCCTACTCGAGAATCAACGAAAAGGAGGTAGACAAAAAGCTGTTTTTTTCAAGAATCGCCCATTGACACACACCCACACATCGATAGAGAAATGGGCATGCATTTATTCAAGTAAGTAAGGAAACAGGTGATAACTGCATTGTGCTTTATCCCGGCACCAATGGCACTTATACTGTGGAAGAAGCTGCTACGGTACTTGATTCATTCGGACCTAGCGACTGGATTGTACAACAGAATGAGATTAGCCATGGTGGAGAGATAATGAAGTTGGCAGCCGAAAGGGGGCTCAAGGTATTCTTTAATCCAGCACCTCTTACAAAAGGTATTTTACATGAATTTCCTTTTGATAAGGTCACTATTCTTGTTGTGAATGAGCATGAGGCGCAATCCTTATATGAAGAGCTTGGTGGCAGCAGAAAAGGTGTTTCTGGCTTGGATCTGGCAACGGAACTTATGCAAAATTTTGATACAATGCAAGGTGTCGTGATTACTTTAGGTGGGGAAGGTGTCGTTGCTAGGTTCAAGTACAATAAGAAATTCAAAGACTTTAAAGTACCTAGTAGAAAAGTCAATGTCAAGGATACAACTGGTGCAGGAGACACATTTGTTGTATGTACCCTAATCACTTGAAAGAAAAAGCTGGGCCAATTTTATTAATATTCCCATGTAGGGCTACTTTTTAGCTGCATTTATTCGAGCTGAAAAAGAGGATTACTTCCACAGAGTTGAGGCAGCATTACAAGAAGCAAACTTTGCATCGTCAATAGCAGTTCAGCGTGAGGGATCTATGGCTTCTGTTCCATATATCAGAGAAGTACATGAAGCAATGCATAGTAAATAAAGGATTCATTAGCACTCTAATTTTAATGACCCAATCAAGGCCTCTTATTGTCAAAAACAACAGATCTCCATAGCCATTTTTACAGGGGCGATAAATTAAGTTATTGAGTATCACCTCCACTCACACTGCCTCTCTCACTCTCGCTCTCCCTCTCCCTCTCTCTCTCTCTCTCTTTTTTTTTAAAAAAAAAACCCTTTCTTTCTCTCTTAGCGTCAAGAGGTAAATCACTCGTTTTTACCACCCAAATCACACTCCATTCCTTCTATAATTTGTTACGATAATCGCTATACAAGATATAATGTCGAGCAACCTGAATTTGTTCTTGTTCATGTCACTGCTCTCAGCTGTATTTGCACAACAAACACCAACTGTCTTGACAAATGGATTCCATGAAGATAACAACAGCTCGAATGAAAAGCATGAAAGCTGGCTCCAAAAGAATGATAGATATGTCTTTATAATAATCCTTAGCTTGTTGATTTTGGCTATTTTAATATGGTACATTGTTCGTAGCATCAAAAGCATGCGTAAGAGATTGGCTGATGAAAACCAAGGACATATGATGATGGTTCAAAATGCATCTGGTGGCGGTTTCTCAGAAAATGTACCTGTCGACTCTAATGGATTTCATAAGGTGCCTGATTACCCTCAGCAACCACCGCCACAGTACAATCATCGTTATTAGCCATACATATATAAACAAAGTAATAAAGCCTGAATAGCCGATACGCTAAAAAGAAATAGAGGTGCACATACGCTTGTATTTTATAAGTAGCATGGCTTGTTTTAATCTGACTAACCTCCTTGATTTTTTGCTTAGTTTTGATTGTTTTTTCTTTGACGAGATTAATGAGCAACTTGTCAGGTTTTAGACTATCGTCAGGAACAAGAGAAAAAAGCCTCCCTTAGAAAAGGGCAGTCTGGAACTCCAGATACTGGCTGTTTCACACAATTTTGCATCGTATAAATTAGTTGCACAATCAGCTTTTAATAGGTGTAAATTGGGATATGCTTCAATACAGAGATTCATCCCATGTATTTTAAGTCAGAGAATGAAAAGCATAACTACAAGTTCAATATACGATCAAGCAAGGAAGAAGGAAGTGTCGCTGTTTTGCTTCTCAATAAATTATCAACTATTCCGGTCATTCATATAAGATTTCTTGATAATTTGGGAGACTTAGAGGTAAGTAACGAAGCCATCCGATTCCTTGGGCACGTAAAAAAAAAAAAGATGAAA
This sequence comes from Parasitella parasitica, assembly GCA_025201805.1. NCBI lineage: Eukaryota > Fungi > Mucoromycota > Mucoromycetes > Mucorales > Mucoraceae > Parasitella > Parasitella parasitica. The sequence goes on from MU619327.1 coordinate 104,176, forward strand.
GAAGGTGGATATTTTAAGCACTGTATGTTTCATGGCTGAACAAAGGTGTGTTTGACCATTTTTCTCTCCATGTGCTGGCACACTCAATCTCTTGTTCGGTTTACATAAGGCATGGCACCAAACCATCCGAGTCAACTATCATTATCCTTGCGTTGCAAGAATCAAGTCAGAACAAAACTCCAACAAGGATGTCGGTTTTTTTTCTTGGTGGCTACCAATGATAGCATCTGTGTAACTCTAATATACCGTATAAATACAAAGTGCTTTATTTGTCAAGTTTATAATACATTATATATATGTCTAAAGATTGGCATTGCATTGATTTGATCAAATAAGCATCTGCTAAATGCATTTGTCTATTTTGCATACATTTCATTTGTTTAGTAAGCTTGCATTTGAAGATTTCGCTGCTGCTGTTGTTGCTGTTGCTGCTGTAATTTCTGCAGTTCTTCTGGAGAACCATAAGCTATGGCTATATTTCCATGATCCGCCGTCTTTTCTGTGTCTACCACTCTTTTGCGCATATTTTTGACATATCGGATGATGAGGTCGCATATTATTCCAACCAAAATTAATGTGCCAATGACAGCAGCAATGATAATAATTGTTCTTGTGCTCGAGTTTTTGTCATTTGTGTCATTCGATGTATTTGTAGGATCATTGGGTCCTTGCTGTGCAATTACCATTGATACAAGTGACATGAGCAAGGCCACATTTAAAAAGCTTGAGATCATTTTCTGATTTACTATTTGAAGGAATGGAAAGAGTATTGTTTGAGGGTAAAAATTAATAATTAACCTTGTTAATGATGAAGGAAGGGATGAGAGTGATTAAAAGAAAGAAGAGTCTAGCAACAACAATAGGGGTATATATATGTCTACGATTTCTAGTGAATATATACATAGTTTTGGATTTCGCGTCATTATCATAATAAAGGAGAGTCAAGTGGTTCATTATTGTGTTATTATTAGCTGGCATAATGAATCTGTCATCAAACTATTTACCATTAAAGCAGATTAATGTGCATGACGGCTCATTATTGCTATTTTTGGGACCCTTATTTCTACACTGTCATGTGTTTTACAAGATAATTCAAAATCGAGTAGCTGCGAAAAAGCTCGATATCTCATTTTATTTAGTGGCATTAAAAACCATCGTTTCAATCGTAATGTATTGTAACTGGTAAGCTTTTACATTTTATTGCATAACATGTCAAATCTGTACAACCCTTTGATTCCAGCAGTGGCAATGATTTGGCATTTAATTTAAATGTGCTAAAAAAAGGAGGGAGGTCTAGGTTTTGTAGTAAACTGATCTATATTTGCATACATTGTAACAAATATAGGCTTCATTATCTCACATAGTACCAAATGCAGATAAGTAGATTGTTATTGCTGATCTTACCCAAGACAACAAATAAGTCCACCACATGCTAGGACAGATGAGCTAGACGACCCTCTTGCTTCATATCGTCCAGGGTGTTTCTTTAAATCTCTCCACATCCACAGGCCATTTATTACTGCAAGGAGAGTGATTGACAATATAAAGATACCAATGGCGAGTAATTTGTTCTTTTCGAACCAACTTTGTCTGTATAATTACGCTCTAGAATCTCTGGTTCTTGACCAGCGCATATTGTACAACAGACAGAAAGCAACATGCAGGAGATTAAATACAAGTACCTGGGCATATCATTATTAGTTTGGGTTTATGGTATCAAATAATGGTTTAAATGAAATAAGTGCTTAACTTTCGTTAATAAAGGAAAAAGATAAAGCCAAATTTTCAACAGTTTAATTATATGTGCTCGATGCTCAATGATCTATTTCATACTTTTGGTTTGATTAGAATGGGCCAATATCATTAGTAGTCAAGTATGGCGACTCAATTGTATACCTTTGTTTCGTAAGTTAAAAGGCAAGTGAAATAGGTATCAATAGAGCTAATATAGTCGCATACTGTATCTCGAGATTACTTCTTTTAATTACTTGTTAGAACTCTTGGTCTCAAGGGATGGCTCCATTATCTTGCATTGTTTGACAAATGTCAGTAGTGTGTCTGCTTCCATTTCAATTATCAATTGTTTCTGAAAGTAAAACACTAAATGTGTGACCAAGTGCGCGTCTAACATAATCTCTGATTACAATAGCTTACGAAGAGATTTTAGTCTTTTGAAACTATAGGATTTTAACATGGTTGCAGATCCTTTTTGAATCATGTCCATAGCAGCGGATTTCAAGAGATATATACTCTCTAGAAACTACCAAAATACGTCATCAGGACCTCTTACAACTTCTTTGACGGCCGCGCGTTCGAAGGGCTTACAGAGTCACTTAAAAAGTTACATTTATATTCGTAATGTACAAACGCGAAGTGCAGGACAACCATTTTTACAACTCGATAGTATAAACCATGGTAAAACAAAAAAGCAGTAGAAAATTTCATTTGGTTTGTAGATACTCAATCGTTCCTTCTAGTTTAGAAACCAATACGATAATGATGTCTCGACCTGGTCTCCCCAAGGTCGTATTCATCAAGTTGAATATGCTGTAGAAGCGGTAAAGCAAGGTTCGGCCGCTATTGGGTTGAGAAGCGATAAATTTGCAGTTTTACTCGCTCTCAAGGTTGGTTTTACAACGTGGCGATTCACCTCAAATAACTGATGAAACATGTTTATATAATTCCCAATCTTGTAGCGTTCATCTGGCGAGTTAGCCTCTTACCAAAAGAAACTAATTAAAATCGATGACCATATGGGTATTGGTATTGCAGGTTTGACCTCTGATGCTCGTGTTTTAAGGTAAAATGCACCGATTTTGCCCAGTTGATGCAGTATCTGATCAAAGGACAATTTTCTCAATAGTAACTTTATGCGTTCAGAAGCAATGAAGTCAAAGATGTTGTATGATAGACCATTGCCTACACAAAGAATTGTCAATGCCATTGCCGACAGTAAGAGGATCAGTTTATATACAAATTTACATTTGTTTTTTTGACATTTGCTTGAATGAACATTGTATAGAGGCACAAGTAAATACTCAACAATATGGACGTCGACCTTATGGTGTTGGTCTTCTTGTTATTGGTTACGACGTAAATATCCAACAACAGAGGAATATGTGGACTGAAGGATTCGTGGACTAAAATATTGTGAATTAGGAAACTGGACCTCATCTTTTTGAGTGCTCTCCTTCTGGAACTAGCTTTGAATATTATGCTATGTCTATTGGTGCTAGATCCCAATCAGCCAAGACATATCTTGAAAGATACCGCGAGGATTTCACTAATGGTAAAATGACTCGATGATAATGATCGTGAGTACTCATAGCGCAATGCTAATTTCATTCGTATAAATAGCTTCTTTGGAAGAGCTTGTTCGTCATGGCCTTCAAGCACTTCGTGATACATTGCAGCAAGACAAAGATCTTAATATCAACAACACATCTCTCGGCATTGTAGGTGACGGTCATCCATTTGAAATTGTTGAAGGTGAAGCACTGCAAAAATATTTGGATTTACTCGGCGAAGATACGGGCAGAACCAGAGCTCCTGGTCCTGGTGGAGCTCCTGCTAATACTGGTGCAGAAAATAACGAGTCTGAACCCTCTGAACCTGCTGCTGCTGTCTTGTTTGAAGCAGCAGATCCAATGGATACTGACAATTAAAATGATAAAATAATAAATGACAACAAAAAAAAACATTGTAAGACATCAGGCAGCACATTTTTGATAGAATGTAAAACGTTTTGAATATGCTTCACTCATACATTTTGTAAATTTGTTGGCTATTTAATAAAATAGGCAATCATTGTAACGTTATGTTTGTTCCCGAATCATTTTAATAAAGTTGAGTATCTTGACCGTTGTAGGATAAGAAATCACGAGGATATTGGCCAGGATCATCCCAAGATTGCCATCCGTTTGCTCCTTAGCAAAGTTACTTTTCGATTGATTTTCCGAACGACAGCAAGCAAACATATCTCACCAAACCATCTCCTAAAATCCAATTCTAGATCAGGTTGAATGTAACGGCTTCCCAGGTACATAGCCTTATGTGAAACGGTCATGATTGGATCTGGCTTGCCTATTTTTGTAATACTTGTAAACTTGTTTGAATCTTTATAATTTACGCCGCTGATGCCTGCTCTGCTTACTCCGGGAAGTTCTGGGTCTTAATTATCTGTACTTCTTGGCAGGACCCGTTCCTTAAACTGAGCCTCTTTTGGAATTGTTATAAAGAGAGGGCCCTCATTTTACGCCTCTTACTGATTCCTCTTCTATCTCAACAAATTAGTTTATGCCTGATACAACTATGCAGTCTTTCAACTCAATTATTTCCATAGTGAATTCAAATGGGTCCTCCTTCTGTCCAAACTGTGGTATAGATGTTACAATATTCTCTCATGAAGATGACTGTCCCTGTGTTCGCCATATACCAAACAAGAAATAACTTGACTTATTTATACCTTTGTAAATACGATAATTCTGTGCATATCCGATCCCATTTACTTGTATCAAATCACCCATATTATATATATAGACATTATACACTCAATTCAATAAACATCCTTCTCATCATCCTTATTCATTTTTATCTTTAATATTTGCTCAAGCCATCTGCTTAATTTGGAAGGTCTGGCATTTTTTCCCTGACATCTGGAGATAGCCTTACTGTTTTATGAAAAACCAATATAAATCACGTATGAAACTTGATAACAATCATTTATATATCAACACATGCAGAGCATTTGGAGACATAACAATAAAATCTGCGGTGACTCATGGGACGTCTAGGTTTGGGTTTCCATATGGATAATACTCATCAAACTTTATATCTCACATTGATCATTTAATTTAATTAATTACTTATTTTAATCAATGCATGTGCGTAGATTCTTATCAATAGTAAAATTCGTTTGATTGGATAAATGGCATATATGTAGACGATGCTTATTGAGGGGAAGTGGCAAGATATCAAAAGAGTTAGATATTGTATATCATCTACCTATGATTTGGTTCTCTTGCAGGATCTATTTTCTAACGATGGTAATATGTAGACACTCGCTTTGAAGGCACAAGCCATCCAATATCAGAGGAGAAAAAGCTATGACCCAGAAATAGATATCTAGGCTAGGAAGCTCAACCGCTGTTCATTTAATCGCTGTATATGCAATTAGCTGTTTGTATCACCACATTGCGCAATGATAGTCAGTACATTGACACAAATATGAATTTAGCATGCCGTGAATAAAATCATGCAATATTGTTTATGAATGCAGTGACAAGCAGGTGTCACACATCCGATAATAGACGTGTATCAGCCAGTGCGAGTGTATTATTTATGAGGCTGCCTCTGATATCATTTCGACGTATTTAGCTCTATTCTGGCATTATCTGGAGCTTACAATATTAACATCAAGGTTTGAGGCGTTTTTCCAAACAGAGCTAATACCTGCACATTATAAAGAGTGATTCACTTTTTTATCACATTTCCTCTTTGTTTCTTTACGCAACTTTTTTTTTTCAGCAATGCCTTCCATTTCAATCGGTAACTATCTGATCAACCGTCTCAAGGAAATCAATATTGATACCATTTTCGGTGTCCCTGGTGATTATAATATGGTGAGTAGGAACAAAAGCCTTTATCCTGCAACAACTTTTTTTTTACCTAATAATTCATACGTGTTATATAAAGCCTTTTCTTGACCTCATTGAGGATGACAAGGAGCTTACTTGGGGGAATAATGCCAACGAACTAAACGCTGCATACGCGGCTGATGGATATGCTCGTATTCGTGGTGCCGGTGCTGTTGTTACCACATTTGGTGTGGGCGAACTTTCTGCTATAAATGGCATTGCCGGCTCGTACTCTGAAATGCTCCCAGTAATCCACATTGTGGGAACTCCTGTCACCTTATCTCAGAATAAAAAGGCTATTCTACATCATTCTCTCGGTAATGGTGATTTTCAAGCATTCACAAAAATGTCTGCTCATGTTACAGTCGCCTCTTGCCACTTGACAGCCGAAAGAGCGCTTGAAGAGATTGACTATGTTATTAAAACAGCCTATTTGTCCAAAAAACCCGGCTATATAGCTCTTCCTTTGGATTTGGTCAAGAAAGAAGTGGATGTTCCTGATAATCTGCTCACATCTCTGGACTTGAGCCATCCTGCCAATAATAAGGAAGTCCAAGAAATTGTTCTGGAACAAATCCTGAAACTTATCGAAAACTCCAAGAAACCTGCCATCGTTATTGATGGTTGTGTTCTTCGTCAGCATGTTGAAAAGGAAGCAAACGAGTTTGTTAAGCGCTCTGGATTTCCCACTTTCACAGCTCCAATGGGCAAGGGCGCCATCGATGAAAGTTTGCATAATTTTCGTGGCTGCTATAGCGGTAACGTTACACTGGAAGGCATCACAAGAGAGATTGAAGAGGCAGATTTATTAATCGAGCTTGGCACTATCAAGTCTGATTTCAATACCGGCAATTTCTCATACGGCTTGGAGAAAAAGAAGACCATTTCTCTGCATAGCTTCGGTACCATTATTTATCACGCAGAGTATCCAGGTGTGGGCATGGTGGAGCTGTTACCGCTTTTAATTAGTAGTTTGCCCAAGGTTCCTCTTCAATTAGGTTTCGGCGAACGAGTCAAACCTGCTTCAATTGACAAGAGTACCGACGAAATCACTCACAATTATCTTTGGAATAAGGTTCCCGAATATATCAAGCCTGGTAGCATTGTTGTCTCTGAAACAGGTACATCAGAATTTGGCGTGTTTAATATGGATGGTTCAAAAGACACCAAATTCATCAGTCAAATCCTCTGGGGCTCCATTGGTTACTCTGTTGGTGCTGCTTTAGGTGCTGCCATGGCTGACCGCCAGAGAAGAGTATTCTTATTTGTCGGCGACGGTAGCTATCAGCTAACTTGCCAAGAAGTATCTGTTATGATCCGCCATGGATTGACGCCAGTTATTTTGCTGCTGAATAACGATGGCTATCTGATTGAAAAATTGATCCATGGTCCGAACAGGGCTTACAACAACTACCAAATGTGGGAATATTCGAAGAGCCTTGAGTTCTTTGGTGGACATTTGGAGCACAATAAATCCAATGGAAAGAATCCCTCTCCAATTGGTCTCGAAACCAGAGTTAGCAATCGCAAGGAGTTTGAGGAGGTTATGGCTAAGGTCTCTGAACAGCCTGAAAAGATCCATTTTATTGAAGTTATAATGCCTCAATTTGATGCACCTCGTGAACTTGCTCTGTTGACAGCAACCTCAGAAAACCGCTAAAAGCTTAGTAATAACAATTTCTAGGATAGTATATTAATGCGACATTGAACTTTAGTACGATAATGTATGAATAAAAGCTGCTAAACTCTGAATGCTAGTTTACAAACAAAACTGCCACTGATTACAAAAGTCCATCAGGAACATTCAACGATTAAAATAAAGTTTGTTGTTTTTGATGAAAATGAAAAGAATTTTGGTAAAAACTGAAATGTTGAATAACTAAAAGAAAGTGTTTGATGAACAAGCCTCATGTATTAATTAATAGCAAAATTGAAATTATTTCAAGCTTTTCTTTTTAATTTATTTATCGAGGGATACAAAAGACGGGGTTGCCAAAGCTTTTCATAAATTGGGGTTGACAAATTGCTATTTTTGGGATAAACATTGGCCTTTTGGAGTTGAAACTAATTTTTTTAATTCATCAATTACTAATACCAGTATAATCAGCTACAAATACAGTGAATTTGGCAGCTTCAAATGCGTTTTTCATTGAGATAACAAGAATTTGGTATGTTTTTGCATCCAAAAGTTGATGATCAAAAGGTGATCAAAGCTTCAAGTGGATGTTTTTTATTTCTCCATTCAAAATTTATATATTCTACTGCAGTAAAATGGAAAAGATAGCTACAATGTAGAGTTATCAAACGGGTGCAAAAAAAATTAATGAGTGAGATATTAGGCAACAAAGTTCGGACTTATTCAAACCCATGATAATGAGAAATCGACATGAAATATTAACAAATAGCAGAAATAGTTAATTTTACTTTTATAATTATCATGCTTAAAATTAAAGAGCTCATTGAACTGAGTGCGGAACAATGAAGTTCAGAAAAACATATTTATTTAAAATGCAAATAATGAAGAAAGACAAGTAATGAAGAAAGAGGGAAAAAATTTATAGTGGTTGATTGAGTGGTTCTTCTAGATAATTTATTCCTTCTTGTATGAAGGATAATCGATGTAACCACTAGCCTCATTGGTGTAGAATGTGTTACGATCATACTTGTTCAAAGGCCAGCCATTACGAAGTCTTTCAACTAAATCAGGGTTAGAAATGAAAAGACGACCAAAGCCGATAATATTGCCCGTCTTTTCGGCGACATCAAAAGCAGCCTGAGTATTGTAAGTGTAACCGCCAGCAGAGATAAAGGGGCCCTTCCAAATCTTACGGAAAGGATCAAGAGTGTCAGCTTGTTTTTCATCGTATGAATCAGCTTGGAAGTCAGCGCGAGGTTCAATGAAATGAATGTAAGCTAAATCACTATGCTTATCTTGAAGAGCTTGAGTGATATAACCCCAGGTCTCATAAGGCTTAGCATCTTCCATATCTTGGAAACCAGACCAAGGAGAGAAGCGAATAGCAGTACGCTTGGCACCGACAGCATCTACAACGGCATCCACAACTTCACGGGCAAAGCGAGTACGGTTTTCAGCAGTACCACCATAGATATCGGTACGGTTATTGGAAGAAGTGTTGAGGAACTGGTCAAGCAAATAACCGTTAGCAGAGTGAATTTCGACGCCATCAAAACCAGCTTCAATGGCATTCAACGCAGCTTGACGATACTGTTGGACAATTTCCTTGATTTCAGGAATGGTGAGAGCTCTGGGCTTCTCTTGAGGAAGGCCGAGAAGATTGACACCCTTAATTGGAATATCAGAAGCACTAACGGGTTGCTCACCAATATGAGCAGCCATAGCAGCACGGCCAATGTGCCAGAGCTGCAAGAAAATGACACCGCCCTTGGCATGAACTCTCTCAGTTACCTTCTTCCAGCCATCAATTTGTTCTTGATTGTAAATACCAGGAGCACGGGGATAAGAGCCGGCCTTATGAGTAATAAAAGTAGCTTCAGTGATCAAGAGGCCACCATCGGTAGCACGTTGATCGTAATATTCAGCTTGAAGATCAGTTGGGACAGCTGTCTCTGATGCTCGGAATCTAGTCAATGGAACAAGAGCAATGCGGTGCTTAAGTTCATGGCGGCCTAAGCGCATGGGAGTAAAGAGTGCAGTGTTCATGATTTATATTGATAATGTAAAGATATGGGAGATAATCTGTCAAATTTATGCTGATATTTATACTCAAATCTGATATTCAATTGTGCACTGATAAAGTCAATCTTGAAAACTTTGAATCAGGTGTTCAAAATAGCCAATGAAAATCTTTCTATTGCAAACAAAGAATGAAATGTTTTAAACATTGTCGCATACTAAATGATTTACCGATGATTGATCAGTCAGCATTTTATCAGAGCAAGAACAAAATGAAATGATAAAATGCAAGCTTTGACTCAATTCTGTGATTTCGAAAAGTGTACTAAGGTAAAATGGAGCATATAGGCTGGATTTTCTTGAGTCAAAGTAGGCGAAAAGATGTCAAAAGATGAATTTAAGAAAATCAAGTATCTTTGCAGAATTCTTTTTTCCTTCACTTTCTTCAGAATAAATTACTAAGCAGAGCATCTTATATTGCCTAATACAGTAATAGGCGTTTTGACATATTGCACTTGTCAGAATGTCAAATTGTACTTACATAATAATCTTCGTTGCAAGACCTTTATGCGTATGTGTACACACGCTTTTATTGATATTAATACTCAATTCAGTTTATTTTTTCATTGGCGATTTTCTCCAATTGAAAGGTATTGATGACAGTCGACTACAGAAAACATGAATGTGAGTCGATATACAAGTCGAATACTGTATACATATATATATAAAACATACTGGCTGCTTACTCCAACCTAAGCGAGTAATAGTGTCTTTTGCTGCAGTCTTTCTCGAGGTATTTTCCCCTTTCTTGGTAACAGTTAGTTCAGGCAGACGTCTGATCTCTCTTCCTTGTTGAAACAAAAGCAAAGTTGGTAAATCAAACGACGCAGGATCTTTGCTAACACCAAACTCTTCTGCCAAATCTGGATAAACGTCAATATCGATTTGGCCTTATTCAAGACATATACAAGGTTAACGTCTGCATGTAAAAATCAAAATGAAGAGAAGGCTTTTACCAAATTTCAAATGTGGTATATCGTATTTCACAGATAACTTGGCGAGGACAGCTTCAAAATTCAAGCATGCAATAGACCAATTGGCATACAACATGACAACCCAATATTTAGTATCAAGGCCAAGCTCCTTCTTTTCCTTGACTTCTTTTTCATCTTCAACAATTTCAGTAATACGAGGTCCCTTTATCTCCTCAATCGGCATTGTGGATGTAGATGTGGTTGTGGATGATGACGATGATTTTGGGTTTGGTGAGCCAAGCACTTTATCTCGAAACGCAGCTTCATTTAATTCGTAAATCTTGGTGGGTCCTCTATACCATGGCTGAGGAAGAAATGTTGAAAGCGCTGCACTTGCAATCATCAGTGAATGTAGCGTATCATAATGAGAAAACCACATTACCAATCCAACCGATTGCGTATAAACAAGAATACCAAAAACTAAATCTCCAAAAGACGCTACAAACCGTGAAAAACTTTGTATACAAAATAAGCACACTAGACAGTTCTTCTGCAGTGGCTGCCATAAAACATTTCCACATGGACATTCCAAATAAAATCATAAACGTCTTTAGCTCAGTTTCCTGAGAAATAGGCAAGCTTGTTAACCAAAATTATAAACTCGATAAAAAACACTTGCCTCAAAGCTGATAGTTTGTTCCTTAATCAGCTGATTTAAACGCAAAATCACATATAATACACCGTATATAAGATGAATAACATAATAAGGGTGCAATATTCTCTGTCTTAATTCACCAAAGCTTGTCATTTTTCTGCTGAAAGAATACAAAAAAAGGAGAATGTTTAGCAAATCCTTGAAATGATGAAATAAGAATAGTGTTTGAATTTCAGGCTCCACAAACAAAACAAGCAACTGTTGAAATATTCAAGCTGTATCAAATTGATGCGTCTGACAAATCAAATGATGAGCATTTTATCAGCATCTTGCGTGTATACACAGGCACAATTTCTATTATTATTATTCACGAAATAAACAAGTTAAACTTCAACTAAATTGGTACATCATTTTCAACAAATTCGGGATCCATTTTTCGATACATACTTCTGTAAATATCGCCGTTGCATAGATCCATGGTGTCAAAACTTTTTTCTTTATAAATCAGGACATGATCAATGTCATTTTGCAATAAAATACTAATAATCCATGTGCAGAGAATCTGATATTTACCATTCAGAATCTCACCCGAACTTATTTTATATATGTAGTATTATAGCATAAATCTCCACTATATAGATACTTGATGCTTATTCTGTAGAAAGTTTCTCACACGGTCTACACTACTCATTGTGAGCGAGATTTTCCTGATTCAGTATCTTGAAATGAGCCCTGCGTAAACAGTACATTAAAAGACTATTGGTCACGAATTGCGCGCGGCATGATATATATGCCTGAAACGATTCTGCTGCTTCTGCGAGCATTTATGAATTTGTGTGTTTAGTGTTTATCGGTTTATGACCATATATTAATGTTGTCAAATACATAAATCATTTGATTCATACATACACGTTATAAGCGAATAGAAACGAAACGATGCTTTTAAAATTATGATTTAACCAATTTGATATGCCTAATGTGCAGTTTATACTCCTGTCTTGTATGTATAGCACACCAAGGAAGGCTTATACGTCGTATCTATACATACACTACTTTCAAGTAAGAGCTATTGACTCGTTTATTCTTAAATCCATAAGACTTGCTTGCACGCTTTACCACATGTACTGTGTATTTTACACATGTCTGTAGATACCATATACATGCGTCATCTGTATGCACATGTGGTATAAGCTTCTTGAGACAAGGCTATATCGAATCAAAGCTTTTATACCAGCCGTAGTTTTACGAAAAGAACAACAAGTCCCTGTACGTCAGAAGTTTAGTTATAGAGGCGAAACCGAAATATAATACCGATATTCAGCTCGATCGCTATCTACAGATATACTAGATTTCATAATGAGACTTATGCAAGCGTACAAAACAGGTATACAATCCAAACTTACGGATAAAATAATAACTCAGAATTTAAGAATAGTCATCCCATTCTAGAAAGTATAAATACAAGCACTCACAGCTAATATACGCACATATTCTTTCCATAACTAGTGCATATCTCAACATGTCACATCAAGGAACAGGCTCTATGCGCAATTAGCCTTTGTTGTTTGATCCACGTCTTTCTCCCTGGATACTTTCTTGATCATACCATCTGCTAGCCAAAATCTAGTTTATTTTACAATAAGCACAGAGGGTACCATTTTAATTTAAAAAAATGCCACACATTGTCGAATACCATTAGTCGTTAATCTTCTCATATATAAAGCAAACCCTTTTCACCTTGATTTCTGTCTTTATTCCACCAAGAAATAAAAATGTCTGTCAAGCAAAAATCCCCTTCCCTTCAAATCAAAAATTTGCTGTGCGATGATTTAGAGATTAATACAAAGATACCATTCATTCAACTGCCCTGTCCCACACAAGAGAAATCAGCAGCAACAAGCTTCCGTCAGCCAAATCATCATTTTAGCTCATTTAGAATCAATAAAGACAGCTTTTACAATAGTAGACCTTACAGCTTTGACTTATATCGGTGTCAGTATTATCAAAACGATACTGATCTCTTGAAAATTAAGAGAAGACGAGCCACTGTCTTACAAACGCAAGCCTTACAGAAGGTATTTGACAAGACGGCATTTCCATCGACTGGTTTAAGGGAAAACCTTGCTCGTCATTTAGGGATGTCGCCAAGAACAGTTCAAATTTGGTTTCAAAATAAAAGACAAGCAGCAAGGAAAGTGTATAAATAAGAATTGTAATAGAGAACACGTATGCTTGCCATAAAAGAAGATGCTGGATATCTTTTTCAAAAAAGCATTTTACTAGACTTGCAAGTTAATATTAATAAACATACCATCATGCACTTTTGAGTATTTTATAACATCATTTATGTATATACATATTTAAGGGCTATTATTTTTCATAATTCTAGTTGACATTTATACATGTATTTTTATGTAAAACCAAGCACCCCTTCATCGTCCTATTGCGTCAAACTTATTATTAAACAAGCTTTCTTCCTACATACGATGGCAGTCGATGGACGTGACAAATTTAATCATTGTATACTACTAGTATTTCCCAAGGCTAAGTCGTGGCGTTTAAGATGTCATGTACAGTATACATTTCTGCTTTACATACGATGATATTTTTTTCGAAGCGAGAATCGAGTATCATTAATCAAAGAAGGAGTGTATATGATGATGACCATGGCAGGAGCAATGCATCATTAACTCCTTCGGCATGCACTTTTTCTTGATAGATCGATCAAATGAGATTATTTATTTACAATAATGTTACATGGTTGGCCTGAATTTAATACTAACACGCAATTCACCACTGCCAGGAGGGAAGAGCGGGAGCCATTGTTTAAATGCATCTCCTCCAGCTACATCTAATTTAATCAAATCCCAAATGTTGACTCTGCTTTGTCCCAGATCGACTGCGGCCTTGATCTTGTTGTAGTCTTTTACCTTGAAATCGAATACGAATGGTTCTCCACCAACTCCATGTGTGAACGACTCATTCCATTCAGGTGCCAATGTCTTGTGGATTACTTTTGTCTTGAAGATCTGGTTTTTGCCCACATTGACTCGAACAAAAGGGTCGCTTGTGCCACTCTTATCAACGCCTCGTAATCCACGAGCTTCTAGAATGTCAATCGAGACTACTCCAGCTCTTCCCGTGGCATTGCTAAGGACGCTAGTGTCAGCGATTGTAGAAGGCGCAAGCGATGCATTGTCATCAAAGCTAATACGGGATTGATCTTCGTACGACGATCGGCCGACTGAGTCTGCAGTACCATGACTCTGACGACTGTCTGTTGATGTACGGGCCATGCTATGAGAGCTGAGTGAATTGCGAGGAAGAGGTCCAGAAGCCTCGAGGTTGACGTCGTTGTGAAGATAGGTACGAGTTGTTCCAAGAACTGATGTTTGGGTCTTCTTGTTTACTAGCAACTGAGGATGCCAAGTGAATTTAACTTGAACACTACCAGATACGCCTGCTACACCATCGAGAGGGATATCAACCATGCGAGCCTTAAAACTTTCAACTGCATCACCACGCAGTGTGATGCCACCTGAACCGATCGGCTGATGTCCTTTCACTTGATTCCAATCAAACACCTCAATTCGAATGCTGGCTGTTACTCTCGATTGCTACATATACACGGTCAACTTAGTTTAAGAGCAATGACCCCTTTATCGGCATAAATCACTTACAATAGGTACAGTGAAGCGTTCTCGTTTCCACTCAGGGTTCAGCGTCTTTCGAATAGTATCACTCTTGTGAACTCTTTCGCCGTTCACAGTAAATATAACATAAGGGTCGCTGGTGCCAGCCTTGTCTGCAGCCATAAGGTTTTTAGCGCTGACAAGATCTACAGTCAGAATGCCTTGATCTGAGAAACCATACATGGTTAATACTAGGCTAATCTCTCCTGGGATATGCGAATACTTACTGTCCAAACTTTCGTCAGGATTCAATGTAAAATTTGCCATAGGGCTATACTCGAAGCTGAGGCGAATTCTAGCAGGGCCATCAGTGCCCATCAGATTGAACCATGTACCTTCATTATCAATGCTATCTAATCCAAGTCTCTTGCGTTTCATGATTCGACGAACAATGTTTGATCCGGAGTCAATCCAGTGACCCAGCTTATGAATATCCTTTTCATCAGAATGGGCAGGCTTGAGTTCAATTGCAACGCGAGAAAAGTCGACTTCCTTGATAAACATATCAGCATACTCGTCAAACATGAGATTATCGCCGCGAACTTTAGCTGTTTTGTACTGCGGCATTAAGGCGTCTACAATAACTTGGCAGTAGCAGTAAGCAGTGCTAGAAAGTTGGACTTCGTGGATTCTAATCTTGAGGATACCAGAATTGTACGAGTTCAAGTCGATTAAATCATCAGGCGTATAACGAATATTAGAGCCATGCAAGCCTTGAAGAGGAGGAGGAGGAGAAGTCATCAAGGCAGAACCTTCATTAACCCCAGATGAAACTGTAGAGACATTGGATATAGTGTTTACGTCCGCATTGGGTGCAGAAGAAGGCAGGGTCATGACAGGATAAAATTCAGCAGAAAAGTGAAGGTCACCTTTGGAAACACGTTTATCAAAAGAGCGAAGTCTCTGCCATCTATAAACAAGACGCTATTGTTATCCTCGTGTGTATGTATTTACCAGTTGAATTACTTACTTATCGTATTTGACACCGTTTGATTCGTACCAAACATCAGGATTCACGCTTTGGTCTCCAATCTGCTGCTTCATGATTTCTGACACCTTGAACTCGGTTGAACCGAGCGTCTTGTCTCTGGTCTTTGCGTTCCAATCCATAGCTTCCAAAACGAAGTTTTCTTTTAATGAATGTACAGGCACGTACAAGGTTTCTCCCCACTCCGGATTCAAGTTGTTGTCAATGACTTCAGTGCGAGCACGTATTTGATGACCAGACAATACTCGTACATAGGGGTCGCTCTTCCCACCTGTGACATTTTCAACATTACGAAGGTCGCGAGCCTCCCAGAACGTAAATCGAACGACGCCAATTGGAGGTTCTATATGAGGGCTGTAAGTATACTGTATATACCCAGAACAAAATCAAACACTCACTGTCGAATCCATTTCTGCTAATGAAATCAGAAGTGCTAGACATAATCAGAGGTTTCCATTCAGCACTAAGACGCAACTGACCGGCTTGCTCGCCTTCATTGACTAAATCCCACCAGCTATCATTCTTTCCCTGCTGGCGAACCATGTCAGGCAGATAGGAAGTAAAGGCGCCCAGAAGCTTATCCTTGGAGGCACTGTCTCTAACTTCGGCACGTATAAAGAAAGTTGTTTTATCCAAAACAACAATCTCGTAAGGCTCCTCAAACTTGGGGTCTGTTTTCTTTTTCATCGCAACTGATTTGTACTTTTCGACACCATTGACGATAATTCGAATATAGGGACTAATGGTGCTGGTATTCGATACTAGTTCACGACATTCATGTATCATCAAACGAAGTACACCCGAGTCTACGCGTCCATTTGCATTAGAAGCTGGAATAGAGCCTGCTTAAAAAATCTAGACTGTATACTTACTTGATTCAACAGCTGGCTCAATTGTTCCATCATCGCGTTTCATAGGTTTGGAAATTGGAATGTAACGAATGTCTGCTCGAAGATCGCTCACATGTTTACCATTGCGTAAAAGGAGCAGGTTTCTTTGGCAATATTAGTAAAAGTAGGTAGAATTCTTGTATAGTGTCGTTTACTTACAGCCCCTCTTGCTCTGTTTGAGTTTCACCATCTAGTTGTGATAGATCAAAGTTGGCAGTACCCAAACGTCTATCTTTGAGGCCAGGTCTCGATGTTTTCAGTTCCATGGATAATAAAGCATTCAAATTGTTCAGTTTCAAGTATCTTGTTTCGTTCCATTTGGGATTAAAGGTATTTTCACAAACAGAAGTGCGGTCTAATTCCTGGCTATGATCCAAGTAGAAGCGAATATATGGGTTTGGAGCACCTTGAACGACTTGTTCAATATTTTTGATTCGATCTGTCGAATAAACAGTGACAGCCAATACGCCATTTGCAGCGCTCAAATCGAAATCACCAACAAAGAACTTGTCAACATCGACAGAGAAAACATTTGGAGCGTACATCAAGGGGCCCAAGATGTTATGGACTTGATCCCGAATGAAACTGGCTAGCCCAGGAATAACATTCACATCAAATCCGAATGAGTCAGAGCCCAAAGGTTTAAGAACATAGTCAAATTGGGGCTTTTCCAAGAAACTAGCTTCAAGTAATTTGACAAATGGGAAACGGCTCATAAATTTGATTTTCACGCGTAAATGTCCTGCAAAAGCCATATCTTCAATCAAGACAGGAAATCCAGCGCCAACTCGGCCTTTGCCAACACGGACATTCATCACTACCTTGGGGTTTACCTTATAATCCAATTCTTTTGGCGAAAGGTCGTTCAATTCATTAGGAATAAACGAAACCCTCCAATCCATGCAAACAGTATCGGAATCGGTGTTTAAATATGTTTTGACAGATTCTATGCGGAATGGCTTTGTACCAAGTGTAAAGGTAGATAAACGAATGGAGTCCAAAAATGGCGGCAAGTAATCAGAAATATAGTTATCAAGGTTTTCGACTATGAGAGCACTGAGAACGGGTTCAAAAATCAGCCAGAATTTCTGCATGAAACTGTTCATCCATTCTACAGATTCTTCGTCAGCTTCCATTTTGAATTTCGATATTTCTCTTTGAATGTCATCACGTGCATTGCGACGATATCTTCTTAAACTTGTTCGATAATAACTTGCTACACGTGTGTAAAAAATGTAATGGTGAGCATTAAATTCTAGTTATTTTTTTTTTTTTTTTTTTTTTTACCAATTATTAAGCAAAGCAATAATATACTTCCCAATCCAGCATTCATTTTTGCGAGCATAAAAGATACAAAAGCTGTTACAAATAATGCAGCTCCGTTATGATACCATTCACCGTATAAAGCATTGGGCATAATTTCATCCAAAGGGTCATTTAAAGGCTTTCTAAAGCGAGAAGCCAGAATATCTAGTTCACCACCAGGATTTGCGCTTGGAGCAAATGATGTCCAGCCTGTGTGATACCACTCTGGTATTCGAGATGTCGTTGGGGGAATAAAACCGCCAGGCATTCCAACTGATAGAGTGGTCGTAACAGGTATAGTTTTTTGTGCAGCTGCAGTAACAGTTTCTTGGGTCAAGGCTGAGTCGTGTGTATTTAGTTCAGTAGATAATCCTCGAGCAGGTGCAAGGCCATGCAAATCGGGAACAAAATCCGCTATCTCTCCAGCTCTTTGCTTACGATGCGTGAGTTCGTTTAGAGGTCTAGTTGGCATCGTTAAAGCTGGTGATGTAGGAATCATAGACTCATTTGTATTCTTAGTAGTTGGAAGAGCAATTGGTGTAGCAGGTTGCTCAACAAGTCCAGGTGGAGGAGCAGGATTTTCTTCAATAAGATAGTCGTGTTTCTTTCTTGGCGGTGCAGACGGTGCAGCCGTTGTTTGTCTTGAGTAAGAAGACGACATCAGAAGCGACGAGTCTGTAGGTTCTTTTGAGTCCATATTTTATACAAGAAAATAGGAAATACAGAAAGAAGAAAAACTAAAACGCTGTTGTGTCTCATGTGTTTGTTTTTGGTGGAGTTTCATTATCACAATGACTGCAGACAAAAATGAACCTCACGCACGCACAGGAAGGGGTGATTGTTTTGCGATTTCCTTCTTGAACCAATTTGTTGTCCTCTTCTCCAAATACAACAATTTTTGCAGCAGCTGAATCAAAACTAGGATATGGTCCAGATTCCATAAATATAAAGAAACTAATCAAAAGATATTCATCTAGTTTTCATATATTTTAATAATGTAAATGTGTAGCATAAATGTACCTTATAACTCAGAAATACATTTTATGCATTATATTTTAAATCATCCGCCAGCAAAAGCTATATAGCAACCTATCGAAAATGTTCTATAAGTATAATTGTCATGACATGCCTATTTCAACAACACTTTTTTCCAATAAGTAAAGTTCGGGTAAATATACAAGCTCTACTTGATATATATAAGTATGATGGTTGAGGTGACATCATTTAATGGTAATTCGAATGTGTAATTCAAAGACTGTTGAGCATGACTACAATAATGCATTGACAGGCTACAGATGACCAAGCCATTGAAAACCCCATCGAAGTAGGCATATCGCATCATCCCGTTAATTTTTAACAAGATGTATTACTAAGATTTGTATACAGAAAAGAATACAGGAATATTGAACTGATACCAGATTTTGCATTCAAAAAGATGAAAATCAATACCTTTGAGAAAGAAGAAAAAATGATGACGGTGATGTAAATCTAAGTACTGGTATAAACAAAGGTTTGCCAAATGCTGAATTTCGCATCCAAAAAGATGAAAATGAAGCATTTTTTAAAAGAAGAAGTTTTGATTAATGATGATGATAATTTTATTAATTTCAGTAAACCTCTTCTTCTGTTAAACATTTAGGGAAAAAACTTATTTACACATTGAAAAATTATAGCAGATCCAGCAAATGACAATCACTATTTTTGTAGCTTCGCACTATCATTTTATGTTACATCTGTTGAGTTAAGTCAGCATATTCAATATCAAGGAAAGAATATACAGTTAAGACTCGCTATAACGGACGGGTTGGTGTACGAAAATGTGTTTGGTATAGCAAGTTATTCCCTTTTTAAAATTAGATACTCTACAGTACAGTGCCTGGAACCTGGAACCTGGAATTTACCAGAAGCTAATTATGAAGCTTAACTTTTGTTAGTAATGTAACCCTCAACCTCAATCCTAACCTCTATTATATTTTCTGTTTTACATGTTTAGCATTAGAATTACAAAAAAAGGGGCTCTTGAACTGACATTAGGCATTATTTTAAGTAACAATGGTAATAGGGCTTCTCTGTCACTAGCAATTAGCGACTTATGAATTATTCACAAATCACAAGAGGACATTACAGCAAAAAATCGCATTCATTAATTATCTTCTCCTGCTTCCAACTCGATAAGCCATACCTATTTTATCATATTACTATGAAGAAAAGTATACTTGTGGTATCAAAAAACTTACTTTATAGGGCTGTGTCAAGTACTAGAATTAATATTAACGTGATATCCTCTCCAGACACATGTTTTTTACTGCTTACAAGCAAAAACTTTAGCTTTGTGAGCCATATTTTGATTAATTTTCATAATCAAAAGTGCCCTGGAAACACAAAAAATAGTGTCCATTGGTAAAAAAACTATATTATATATGATTTTGGTGCAATTTGAGCATGATTTTTTTTTCGATGCAAAATCACGGATTTTTTCGATTTTTTCCTTGTATCCACACATCCAAAATCATCGATTATGCAATATCCTCGATTTTGGCCTCAAAAATGCAACTTTTTATTATAGCATATATTGGAGGAAAATGATCGTAAAAGACCATTCCATGATCTGAAAGACTGGCAATGCGCTTTGATTAAGCAAAATGTTGATTTTTTCCTCTTAATCTGTTTTTGAGGTTTTTCAGCAGAACTCCTCCCATAAGCATACGGGGATTATGAAAATAACACTATCGTGTAGAGCGCCCAAGAATACAGCTATTATCATAGACTGACAGTCGTGGTATGCATAGTGCCAGAGGATGATATTTTGCCTTAAAAAAGTAATTTTGTTTTCGAATTGTCCAAATAGAGTTTCTGAAAGAATTTTTCCTTCCTGATTTTGGACGCGTTTAATCTCCGCTATCAACAAAAAATGGTGTTTTTTTTGACTAAAGCATTAGCTTTGAGAAGCCATAGCTTACCAAATTCAATAGAAAAACAATTGTAAACTAATTTTTTAAAATGGTATGCCTCTTGGCTTTCTAATGGCAGCACTTGCATGTCTGTACTTAGCCTGACGATCTCACGCTCCGATTTTGAAAAACACTTTTCCAGAAAAGTCGCTACCTTCATCTGATGTCAACTTTAAAAGTACTAAAACTTGCTCTAAGCTATGCAAATGTGTAATCAAAAGGCGCCTTATAGTCTAATGCATTACTTTTGGATTACTCAGTTTTGTGTCTGAAATCGTAAAACATTGTTTCCTTACAGTTTTTGTCTTTTTTCTGACAATAACACACTGACAACAAAAAAAAAAAAAAATCAGGTGCCTACGCTGGCTTTACGAAGACACTCACTTTTGAACCATTCCAATATTATGGAAAAGATGGCACAGTTTTGACTAGCTATTCTACTGTACAAATGGATATTGAGAACCCAACTTACTACTTGACTGACAAGACCTTCTACACTAGAAGACGCCACATCAACTAAAGGTGCAGGATTTCGCATTCAAAAAATGAAGATGAATAGTTTTTGATGGAAGTCATCTTTGAAATAGAAGAAATTCTAAACTAAAAATGACAATGGTGATGTAAACGGTACCTAATCGATTAGTATAAAGAAAGAGTTTTTTTTTTGCTGAGTACTGGTAGTAGTAGCCTGCATTTTTTCTTTCCTCATTTACGATACGTACTACCGTTATTCAAATGTCGACTAATAATGACAACTCTGCTACTTCTTCCTCAAAAAAGCAAAGAACAAGAAGAAACACTCGTATTAGTGGCCATGTAAAGAAGCTTATCATTGAAAAGTATCTTGATGAAGACTTGTCCATTGCTAAAATTGCGAAACTTTTCAATTTGTCTTGTTCCACAGTTAATCATATCGTCGATCGATATATGGAAAGAGGAACTGTAAAAGACAAGTCGCGAGGAGGACGAGTTCAATCGCTCGTAAAACTCACCGAAGAGCACACCAATTTCATTATCCACCTACTGGACAATGACCCTCAGCTTACGTTAGATAGTATCAGAGACGAACTCTTCAAGAATTTTCCTAATCTTGCTGACAAGGGATTATCCACTCAGCAAATTCACAAGCATATTCTTCAAAAGGTTGGTTTTACGCTCAAGAAAACAAAACCTGTAGAAGAAAAAAGAAATTCTCCACAAGTAATTAAAAGTGGAAGGGATTTCGTAGAGAATTTGCAGCAACTTGGCATCTCATACAAAGCAAATTGTATCTTTGTCGATGAGGCAAACTTCAATGCCAACCTGATTCGAGGAAAAGGATTGTCAAAGAAAGGAGAAAATGCTGTTGTAAGGACCAAGTCAAAAAGAGCAATCAATATTTCTGTTCTGGCTGGAATTTCTTACAATGGTATCGAAGATGTATCCGTGGAGCAAGTTCCTGGAGGCACTATCGCTGAGATCTTTATTGATTTTATCAATCAAATCATTGCAAACATTGACAGAGACAATGCTCCTCCATATTATTTCATTATGGATAATGCTGGAAGTCACACGGCTCCCAAGATAAGGAAGTATATTGAGAGTACTCGCCATCATGTTCATTTTTTGCCTGCCTATAGTCCATTCCTCAATCCAATTGAGGAGTGCTTTTCTAAGCTAAAAGGACTCGTTAAAAGAAAGCCTTGGCTCACAACAGCAGAGCTGGTAAAATACATTAGGGAATGCAGTCAAAAAATAGCTCAAGAAAACTGCCATGGTTGGGTTAAACATAGCATAAGTTTTTTCCCTAAATGTTAAACAAAAGAAGAGATTTACTGAAATTGATAAAATCATCATCATTAGTCAAGATTTTCTTTTCAAAAATTATTGATTTTCATCTTTTTGAATGCGAAATCAGGTACATCATATATAAAAGCAGGTCTCACTTTCAATTCACATACTTCAGATACATAATCGTATATGAACATCAGGATCGACTAGAAGAAAGCTTGATAAATCACTTATTGAAGAATTTTTGATAGAGATTAAGCGTATCAAAGAGGACACTTCACAATCTGACATTTAATCAGAAACCGGCATTGTATAAAAAGAGATCTTATCTCAAGGACAAGATTACATTTTCTTCCTCTTGTATTACTACTTCTTTATCTTCAGACAAAAAAATAAAACAAAATGGCTCCTACTGCTCTTACCACACCCCCTAGCTTCTCACATATTAAGATGGTCGCCTCTGATCTTGATGGTACTCTGATTGTAGGGAAAAACTTCAATGGGTAAATTTCATTACAGTTTCAAATTTGATTCCAATCTGTCAAAAGAACAAAAAAAAAAAAAAATTAATCTATTTAATCTATCCGCAGTGGTAAAATGACCGAACGTACTGTCAATGCTCTCCAAATGTTAGAAAATAGAGGCATTCCTATAGCTATGGCATCTGGCCGTCCACCCAGATCTATGGTGCCCTTAGTCAATCAAGCTGGTCTCAAACACCCTTACATTATCAGTTGCAATGGTGGTATTGTACTTGATAGTGTCACCAAAGAAGTTATTCGCAAATACTCCATTGACACTGAGGCTGTCCGTGAGTTGATTAAGGAAGTCAAAGCACATTTTGGACCTGATGATATCTTAATTGGTGGCGAGAGTAGCACTAGCTTCCGTTGTGAGGAAGCATATGCACAAAAACGCTGGGATTGGGTTGGTAAAGTTTACAACCGTATCGGTGATCTTCATTATTTGGCTGATGAAAACAATTCTATTGAGAAACTCATGATTTTGCATCGTGAGTGGCCTGCTGATGAGCTGTTTTATTATCTTCAAAAGAATGTGTTGACTGATCCCAAATGGAAGAGTATGATTCATTACACCTTCTCCAGTCCTTATTTTGTCGAGGTTTCTGCTGTTGGTGTATGTAAAGCAACTGCTCTCAAGGATTTAGTTGGCAAGCTCAATGTCAAGCCTTCTGAACTAATTGCTTTTGGTGATATGCCCAACGACTGTGAGATGCTTGAATTTGCTGGTTGGTATACGTCAAATGAAGGGATGATATGTGCATTGACATTTGCTTAGGTACTGGTGTTGCTATGGGCAATGGTCATCAGAGCGTCAAAGATGTAGCAGGTACTTATATATATATAAGTTGCAATTCAATCATATAAGCGTTTATTAAATGGTAATCATTTATTAGACTTGATTACTGCTGATAACGATAAAGACGGTGTTGCCATTGTTTTAGAACAAGTTAATGAGCAGCTTTTTCAAGTTATTTAATTATAATTGCATTTAGATCCTATAGAACTTGAACATTCTCTTCATTTTTTGTTTCACATAAAAACGTCCTTGAAGAATAAAAAATTATCATTCACCAAACATAATCTCTCTTGTAAGCTGACTGAAATGTCATCATCTCATATAAATGCTTTCTTTTTTCTTTCATTCTTGTAATCAAATGACATGACCAAACCACAAAGTTGAATATGAAATGTTAACAATGAGAATGGAGTTGTTTCGTCAATATCATTAAATAAAAGAAAATATGCCTCTGCTTTTCCTTCGTCTTAATCTTTTTTTTTTTTTTTTTTTTTTTTTTTTTTTTTTTTTTTTTTTTTTTTTTTTTTTTTTTTTTAACGGTACCATTACTGCATCAGCGTTTTTCTACCAAATCAGAAGTCTGAAAAGTTTAAAAAAGCCTATTTAATGATAGATCGTAGCTAAATCACTAATATTTTAACAGAAACTCGAACATTTAACAAATGTTTTACATTTTCTGGTATCACCAGCCTTAGATCACCCTCTTGATTGAACGCACAATCAACAAAAAAGTTCATGCGAAAGACAATCGTCTACTTTCCACAAGTGATGCTGGGATGCGATGTATCCAATACTTTTAACATTAGATGTTCCCAGGTATATACTCATACTTTTCCAACTTTTGGGCATCGGGATGCTTTATACTGTATCGAGATGGCATCAAGCAAAGTTTAAGACCTTCTTTCAACACATCAATCATTTTCAAAACAAGCTTTTGCAAATAAAAACAGAGTCTAATATTCACAAATCAAACAATTAATTTAGTGCGCCGTTTCCACACACAGTGCCGTTATCCAACTTGGAACTGCGTGAATTACAAAAAAAACAAAGTACAATCTCGAATTACTTTTAATTGTATTAAAAAATATGCTGTTTTCTTAATGAAAAGCTAGTACTTTCAAACATTTAGTCGGAACGAAGAGTTTCCAAGAACTTCTTAGAAGCGACAGTCTTGGGGTTACGCTTCTTTTGAACCTTGGCGACCTTACCAGCGGCAACCTTCTCGGCGTTGACGAGTTCAGCACGACGGAGAACTTGAGCATAAGGGTTAAGGCGGTTCATGACACCTTGGTTCTTGAGAGGGTTCTTCTTTTGAGTGAAGGGACGCTTGTGGTGCTTGTTACCAGCGGGACGAACAACGGATTGGATTTCATCAGAGTTGATGAGACGAGCAACATCAGGGTTGGTCATGATGTGAGCAGGCAAGACGTAGTCCTTCTTCAAGGTAGCGGGGGTTTCATAGGTACCGTAGAGCTCATCGAGGAGAGCAATAGCGGATTGAGTCCAAATGATGAAACGACCGAGATGTCCACCAGGAGCGAGTTGCAAGAGGTTAAGACGGCGGACGTTGACGAGCTCAAGACCGGGCAAGTTACGGAAAGCCTTGACAAGACCGTTGTCTTCATTGTAGATGACAAGAGGACCACGACGTTGTCTGTGACGACGGTTACGGAGCTTACCTTGACCGGCACGGAGTTTGCGAGAGTTGGAGACCTTGACAACATCAGAGTAGGCGTTGATAGCCTTCAACAAAGCAACAGCTTCCTTGGTCTTGGTCAACTTCTCGATGGAGTCGGAAACAACGAGAGGGACTTCCTCGATTTTCTCAACACGGTGACCACGAGCCATAACCAAAGAGGGAAGGGCAGAAGCAGCCAAAGCGGAAGCAGTAGCAAAGCGCTTTTGGTTGAGGTTAGTCTTAATGTGCCACTTTCTCCAGGTCTTGGTAGGAGCGAACATACGACCACCACGACACATGTTACCGAAAGCAGCTTGACCAGCACGGTGAGTACCGGAACCATTGACACGAGGAATACGAGCAACAGCACGACCAGTACCCCAAGACTCGGCAGAGGTTTGCTCACCAGCCTTGTCAGAGACAGCATAAGCTTGACGCTTGTTCTTGGCCATGTTGGTGTGGACAAAGTTGACAATGTCAGGACGAATGGGGGCCTTGAAAACGGCAGGAAGAGGGACGGTAGAAGCGACGTTCTTACCACACTCGGTATAGACGTTGAGAACAGGTCTGGCAGCGGACTAATTTCAAGAATCAAACAGTTAGTAAACAATATTATGTGCACACAAAAAAAAGAGAAGGATACAAGGCTGAAATTAGACCATCCATCCATACTGATGTACTGTCCATTTACGGCGGAAAATTACCATCGATCTAGACATTCATCAACGTATCGACCTATGAATTATATATTTTCGACATTGTATCCTTCTCTTTCAGAGATCAACTATACCATTTGAGAGTTCGAGCAAAAAAAGAGGAGGAATCAAAGGTTTGTGCATTTGCAAATGGATTATAGAATTCCTTCAAGCGGTGACCGGACTGACCGAACACTGGATAGAAGCACCGCAACTACAAATAAGGCCATCGCCACTATGATAATGTTACCCCTTCTTTTTCCTTGTCTCGTCAACCACTCCTAGAAAGAAGATAGTCGAAAGAATCACTGTCTATTGTCACTCAAAGATGTGTAAAAAGATTTAGGATAGGAATCGGGCAGCGTAGGAGAGGAAAATCTGTAATTAAATAGATTGTGAATTCGTTCGAGGCGGTTGCTGTAACTTGCACAAGCTACTAGAAGCAAGATTCTTATTTCCATGTGCAGTTTGAACGAATGAATGATATTTTAGCCAAATGATTAAGATATAGAGTACTAGAAAATAATTAGTTGCTTCAGTCAGCCTAGTTCTTTCATATTCTGTGAATGAATGCTGTCTCTGACTGCACATGAGTTTTACTAGTACTCAAATTTTTAATGGTACAGCCGAAACAGCGGTACATCTGAAAGGGGAGTCTACAGGTATCACTATTTTACATAATAACGAGCTGTATCACACCGCCACGTTCGGTTAAATTTTCACCTTCGCTTCGCTACGGTAAATTTACCCTTCACTAAAGCGGTGTACAGCTCGTGCTGCCGCAGGCCTGTTTTACCATTGAAATAAAGTGCTTATAATTTGAATTTTATTTGTTCTTATGCATTGTAGAAAACTTCTTGATAAACGATATTGTGAGTATATGACCCAGTATGATTGTCTATTCGGGATATATCATCAGAGATCATTACTTTGATAGAAGTTGGCGTCCTCACACGCGATAATGCGACATACAGTTGACCGTGACCAAATAAATGGCCTGGCAGGTACAAACCAACAGAATTTAGCGTTTGCCCTTGCGACTTGTTGATGGTCATCGCAAATGCCAGTCTTACGGGAAACTGGATTCGTTGAAAATCAAAAGGTGAGAGGCCTTCAGTGGCAAGAGAAATGAATTTGATTTTAGGGATAAGAACAATGTTGCCAGCATTGGGCCCAGTAGCAATGATTGCTTCGATGACATTCGTCATGAGAGAGTTGACGATTAATCTCGTACCATTACAGATGCCAGCCGCAGGATCAATATTTCTGATTGCCATAATTGGAGCACCAATTTTCAAATCAAGAATATGAGGAGGCAAAGACCCATTTTCGATGGTGTTAAGCATCTCAACCGGCATTGTCAATTGAGATTCATCTTCGCAGGCTTGATCACTACTGACGTACGACATTTTGCGCCCTTCAATACACTCCAAGAGTATATCGTTTATCACCTTGACATCTCTGTTTTTTGCAGTCAAGATAGCCCTCCCAGCAAAGTAATTAAGACTGTTGGCCGCAGTCGCAATATCAAAGAATATGCTTCTTATCAAATTAATCAAATTATCTCCAGGTATGAGCATCTCCTCAGGAATTTGGATAAAATCTGTAGGTATGTCTCTGGGCAGAGTAATTGTAGGAACAGTACCTTGACCAACCTGAAGTAGATAATCAGCGAACTGTTGAAGTTCATTGGCAAGACCTGGATTGTCAGTTTGAAGAGCCTGTTGAACTCTCATGTTTGTGTGCAATTTCATTGAGACCACCAATGGCCAAAAGCATGCTTTGTTCAAGCACTGGCCGACAATAACCGATCTGCTGGCACCACGGATTATCGGTAAAATCTGACGAAAATCTCCACCAAAAACCATGAGAAGGCCACCAAAAGGGAGATCAGCATTCATTATATCACGAAATGAGCGATCAACTGTTGCTATCAAGTCCTTGCTAATCATTGAACATTCATCCCAAACAATAATTTTTGCTCTTTGGATAAATGATGCTATATTAGAGCGGGGCGAAATGTCGCACATGCTAGTATTGCCTACTTCTAAAGGTATCTTGAAGGTAGAGTGAGCAGTACGTCCGCCTTTGAGCAACAATGCAGCAGTTCCACTTGATGCCACAGCAATTGCAATATGACCTTCTCGTCTCACACGATTAAGAAGTGCATTAAACACAAATGTCTTACCAGTACCACCTGGACCATCAACGAAGAAAATGCGGGATCCTTGGGGATTTTCGAGAAAAGCAGATGCTTTAATAGCATCATAAACTAAAGCTTGGCTTTCATTGAAAGGCAAAAGATCAGGATCAGATGCATCTAATGATTCAGCATACAGCAGACTATGCATTCTCTCATAAGTGTTGGAGTGGTTTGTGGTTCTATCGGTTCGGGTATCAGTATTGGGAAATACGCTGCTGAACCCTTCCATTGACTTCAAATCATAACAATGGTCTGCCAAGATATCATTTAAGTCCAAGAGACAGTGCTCATACATTTCAGTAGAAATTTCGAAGCGAAGCTCTTGCACATTTCTTGGATCTCGTTGATACGCAAAGAGATAATCCTCAGCCATACTTTCTTTATGATCCAACCATAATTGATATGGATCAGTTACACCACTGAATGCGATCAGAATGCAGAATAGCTTTCTCAAAGAAGCTGGAGTTTGCGACAAAGACGCCTCAGTCATAGCTGCAGACCATTCAGTATCATCTGCCAAAAGCCCTAGAGCGCGTGCGGCAGCTTGAAAAGTGGGATGCAACTGACCATTAATGATGCGAAGATCTGTAAACGACTTAGCACCAGGAACATGCAAGAGTAAGAGCCGAAGATGGTATTTTTCAATATCTCTTGGCGAAACGGTATACATGCGGCCAATAGTACCTCCAAAGCCACTCTGTCTTGGTTTCCAATAGCGCTGTCTTGGAGGAGTCTTGTGAAAAGTATAATGCTCGCAAAAGTTGATGTATAGGGTTGCCATTGCTTGTTCATCAGTTGATGTATAGGGTTGCCATTGCTTGTTCATCAGTTGGGTTTTCCAAATTGTATGTAAACCAAGCCTCCAAGGTGCTCGCAGGCATATTACGACGTAAAACGTCTGCAGGGCGGTCATTCTCGTTATAGCAAATAACAC
>MU619328.1:0-23353 GCA_025201805.1 Parasitella parasitica
CCGAGATCTAACTTGGAAAACTTAGCGTTGACTCACCTCTATCTAGAAACAACATTGGTATTCATGTTTTCATCGATATCTATAAAGTTATCAGATGATATCACAAATTTACATATCAGAATTGCATATAATCACTGATAGGCTGCGGTAAAGAGCAAATCAAAGCCTTTCTTATGCGCCATAAGTACAGGCATGATTATCGCTATATGAGCATAACTTGCTTTCTACTGTGCCACCTTTCTATCACAAGTTATCTGCAAAACCAGTTTTATTCTTCAATATTTATCATAAATATCACACATTTGCTCATAATCGGTCGCGCAAAATTTGCCCGTGGCAAAAAAAAATGGGTTTCGGAGTTTCAAATGTTTAGACTCCGTTCATCAGCACGTTGCAATGTCAGTTGAAATGGGCTTTTCTGGTGGTTAGCGGACTTCTTGCAAAATGTCTGATAATATTCGGAAGTTCTTCTTGGAATTGACTAGGAGGTTGAACAGATTTCATGAATGAAAAATGAAGGTTAAATAAGTTCTGAATTTAAATAATTATTTCTTAATAATTTTATTGTTAAAATGAGAAAGAATTACAATCACATTCAATTTTAGTAAATAAAAGTAAAGGATATACTTTTTCGAGGTAAAAGTTCATATTTTCTTCAAGGCTCTTTTTCATTTTTTTTAAAAATATTAGAAAAGAGAGAAGTTTCGGGCGGAAGATATAGGATTGTGATTTATCAGAATGAGAAATTATTCAAATAAAACGGTTGTGAATTAATCAGGTAAAGATCTCGTTTATTGCATGGAAAAATGATGGTTTATATACTAGTAAATCTAAGTGGACTGATGGGAGAGGATAAGATACAAGTGTGAGACATGGTGTGATTTAGAGAGTGGATCGATAGATTTTATCTATTGTCGATGAACATGTCATGTTGAGTTATAAATAAGGAACATGATCCATTGGGATATGTTCCTGAATTGAGTTTTTACTTGAGTTTGACTTCCGATTGGGGAATTGACACATCATTACCCCACCTCAGCTTAGAAAAAATACGTTAATAAGGGAAACCACAAAGAGAGCCTTCGCTAGCGTACTTATGATGTTCAATGATAAACTGTGAATGAAAAAAAAAAAGTGAAAGTACAATTAAGTGTCGATTTTGGTATAGAAAGGTTGCATGTCGAATCGCCGATAAAAACGTCTATACATTTAAGAAACACATAAGCGAAAAAAATGCAAGGATAGTTTGCAAAGGGAAAAGACTGAATTGCATTTGCAGTGTAATTAGGTATGTTGTGCCAGTGTCAAAGGGCGCAGCGTAATGTTATGTAAATAAGATTTGTATAAAGTAATAAAGACTTTCTGAATAAAACCAGATACAAAACTGAAGACTTTTATTGACATAAGATATGATCTCTATTTATACTAAAATATATCCCAATCAATGTTTATCCACATAACATCTGATGTTTGACAAGAAGTGTCAAACCTTATTAAATCACAGCATTTCCAGGACAGACCTATCTTTCTATTTTACATTAAAGAGAAGATTGGGTAGAATGTCTTCCCGACATCCCGCGATCTGATCTAGATGTATTCTTTGAATAAGCCTGGAACCTTGCAAGAGGTCCAATTACAACTTGTAGCTTATTCCTTATTTGTAAAAGAATTACCAACAATTAATATCATGATCCGTGCATTATGACTAAGTTAGATATGACATATGTAGCCTTTATATGGATACAACAAGGTAGATATTCTTCTATTCTTGACCATTCGTGCGTGTCTCCTAGTGGGTCTTTCGTTACGCTCAGGTACCTTTCGTTTGTTTACGATTTTGGGTGCTTTCTTTTTCTTATCCGATTTCTTATCGGATGCGCCACCTCGTCTGGACCAATATGATTTTACGCATTCCTTTGAATCAAAGTTCTCGGGAGAAAACCATAATTAATAAGATTGATCATAGTCTTCCAGAACACTAAATATTCTTAATTTGGTGCTTTCCCCCTATGGTTAATCAAGGCTTGAACTTTGTATTCAGGAACATATTCAGGATTTACAGGATCAGTGACTACTGGGTTTTTATCTATCAGTTTGATATGCGATGTAAGAACATCTCTTACTAGAAGTGTATCAAAACGGCCATTAAAGATATAACTGCCATTTTCTGAATAGCCATGTACATAATATATTCCTTTGTATTTTGGATCCGTTTTGCTGTTATTGTTTTCTACATTCTTTATCATAACTGATGCACCTATAGGGAAAGGTTTTTCCAGTATTTTATGTCTTTTCATGAAATACGCATTACCAGCTTTTTGTGTACGAACAATTTGCTCATGAATAACAGGCACAAGAATCTTTCATCTAGCTCGACTTCAGGTAAGCAAACCTTTTCATTAGTATAATCTTTGAGTTCATTGAGCAGTCTTGCAAACATGATTCCAAATGGTTTCATACAACATAATCTTGTTTTATGTAATATTATATGAAACTGAAAATGACATGGCATTTGTGATAGATAAAATCTACTCTATACCCCGGATCCGATCACTAAAACTCTTATGCTCACATCGCTTCCGTCAGTTCGTAGAAAGTTTATAAATTTTTTATTTTGAATATAATAAGCGGATCTTTACCTGATTGTTTTCTATTAAATTTCTCTGATAAATCAACGTATATGATTTATCAGAATGAGAAATTATTCAAATAAAACGGTTGTGAATTAATCAGGTAAAGATCTCGTTTATTACATGGAAAAAATTGATTTATCAGAATGAGAAATTATTCAAATAAAACGGTTGTGAATTAATCAGGTAAAGATCTCGTTTATTACATGGAAAAAATGATGGTTTATATACTAGTGAATCTAAGTGGACTGATGGGAGGATAAGATACAAGTGTGAGACATGGTGTGATTTAGAGAATGGAACGATAGATCGTATCTATTATCCATGAACATGTCATGTTGAGTTATAAATAAGGAACATGATCCATTGGGATATGTTCCTGAATTGTGTTCAGGATTGAGTTTACTTGAGTTTGACTTCCGGTTGGGAAATTGACACATCAGTATATACTAATGACTCTCAACAATTTCGATCAGTACCTAATACGAATAATGAGGTGTCTATTATGCTCTGTGCTAAAATAAGCAGTGATTTTTGCCAAATTTCGAGATGTTTTTGCCAATTTGGATTCGAGATCTGGTCCACTTCATCACTCGAACAAATTGAATTTTATAAATAAAATATGCTCTGAAAGCCTTCAAAATCAAGAAAACATTTATCATTTAAGCTTCACTGAAGATTGTATTTTTTGAATGAAAATTATTTGATTTTGGCGAAATGAAGAGCCCTAAGCAGTAAGAAGGAACAGAATAATCGAAAAGCAATACTCATAGCGTATGTTATGCCAATAATCAAAATGCCCTGATGATTCATAGATCTGACAAGTCTCAATATCACAGTTTGAATATAAATAGTTTCTTATCAGCTTCTTCTAAACTTTACATTTATTTTAAATTCCTGGAGCGCTTATAGAGTTACTCAAGTAGATGTAAAATGTGAAATTTCATTTGTCAACATAAACAACAATACTCTTCGTTGCCTTATTCATAGCTCCTCGTGTACTTACTCCTATCTGCTTCAAATAATGGCTGGTTAATATGCCAATAGACAACAAATTTGAGTTGCTTGGATTTAGCGGTATATTAATGTAGCAAGACTAATTTTATGATATTGCTGACCGTACCTGTATATATATAACATGCCATAAGCAACGTTTTTTTTAACATATTATTAATTAGAACGGAGTGTACAGCTTAAAAAATCGCCTTTTTTGGATTTCGAATCTCCTAATTTGGTTGATTCAAGCTATTTCGCCCGACTTTCAACATGATTTACTCTGTTGAAAGAGCTCTTATTTCAAATCAAAATACATGAACATTTATTTCACGCTTTGTTGCATACGCACATATTTTTTTTCATAGTTTTCTAAAGCTTCTATATATTTTTAATTAGTTATTGAAAATGAGATATACTTGATTTTACGCCGACTTCTCAAAAATTGGAAACTTGAATGGGAATTACAAAACCAAACAAAGCATTTATACACTCTATTACTCGCTGGATAGTGTTTATTTTGCTGTGTTCTTGTTATTATTATTGTTTATTTATCAGATGATTTACATTATATATATTATTGTATATTTATTCTAAAATTCCTGCTCTAAAGACGCTCGATTGTTGCATTTATAAATCCCTTTTTGATGGTTAAATCAACACCGAAGAATGCAGATAATTGATCTCGTACTATCATGGTCCCCAAAAAAAAGTTAGTTTCTCTGCCTTCTCATATGAAATGTCTTAAAACTCACCTTGTTTTTTTGTCAATGTCATTAGATCAGAACTAGCTAAAATTCTAATAATCTCTTTCTCAATCTCGCTGTCTTCCGGCAACATGGCTACCTTGGATTCTTCCTTTCGCATTCCATTACTATCTTCTGCAGCTGTTGTAGGTGTTGTTTTCGGTCTAAATACAGACGAGAGATCAAGGCCTAAAGAAGCATTGTCCGAGAAATCGCTTATCAATGGGGGAAGTAGTTGATATCGGCTATTCGTGGTATGGTTTGAATTAGACTGACTAGCTGCTATGGCGCTGGGATGACTTTGTAAACTATGCACGTCATTGTATGATCTCTGATATTCACTAGGCATCTCATCATCGTCAGAATACTCGGAACATTTGGAGTTGGTTGCTTCTGATTGCAGCGTCTTTGTCTCCCACATTTCTTGCTCGTAAACAGCCCATTTCTTGAGTGGAATCATCTTTTCGTCAAACTTTTCATCATCCGTGACAATGATCTGCTTCTTTTTATCGCCCACTACAACACGAGTGTTTCCCCATGAGAAATCATCAAAGTGCCAAAACGCATAAATTGGGATAAAGAAGCTGAAGATGGGAATAGCAAGCATGTAGATAACCATCCACCCAATGTGCTGCCATTGTCTTTTAAAGATAAAGATAAGAGACTGAAGGCCGTAGGCACCTGCCAGCATACCTAGTGCGATTGTGGGTATGGGCCCTGATCTAGAAATCACCTCGTAAATCAAGTAGATGAGGTAGATAACTGAGGATGGAAGCGTGATGGTGCCAATGAGATCGGTCAGCACAACAAATCGCATAGAAAGGCAGCAGAAACCACATAATTCTTGCAGCAGGATTAATTCCAACAAATTGTGTATGGTCGAGTTGATCCATCGTCTTCTTTGAGATAGTAAAACACGCCACTGGTCTGGTGCGACCGTTCTACATTTAGCATACGGTGTGAACATCATCTTGTATTGAGGAAAGTTTTTCATCATGAGTGTGGTAAGGTATCTGTCTTCACCCAAATGCAGCAAATTCTTTTTGTGCAATGTGTCTACTTGGTTATCAGAGTATGCGTGAATAACGTTGGGTGACACAATAAGTGGTTGGTGTTTGCTGGCTGTGCGAATACGATACATGCAAAAGCAACCTGGTAGACAGGTGACAGACCCGAACAACGACTCAAATGCCTTGACCAAATGGTGAGATATATAGTATTCATAGACTTGTATCATAGTAGTCCAAGAGCGGTCTTCATTACCCAATTCAGTTTCACCACAAAGGCCGATAATACGACTATCATGGAGCATGCAAGAGATCAATCGATTCAAGGCATCAGGGTACACTTCAGTGTCAGAATCCACCATCAAAATGTATTCATACAATCTCGGTTCTATCCCTATGATATGCTTGATGTGATAGAATATCTCTAGTTCCAAGGGAGACATTTCAGAATCAAAATGAACCTTGTTGAGAAAGTTCATACAGATGATTTGTGAATCACGTTTACCGCGATTACCAGGCTTGGCACGCTCAGTTGATTTGCCCACTTTGACAACCACCACATAAGGTACAACATGCCCTTCATGCTGATAAACGCCAGAATAAACTTTACCATAGTTTAGTTGCTTGGAGCCTTCGCCAATAGATTTGAACATTAATGCTTCAGGGTCGTCATTTTCATCGTGGCCAAGAATATCCAGTAAAATGCGAGGAGTAGGCTTATCATTACCACTGCCGATAATCATACCATCTGCAATAAGGAACAGTAGCTTGTGCTTATCATCGTAAGTCATGGCAGTAAGTGAGTCAATTGTTTTGCGAAGAGACTCTTCATCTTCTGTATAGCAGGGCACTTGGCAGATGACAAATTTATCATGATCTTCCGGCGTAGGTGCACTACCGAATTGCAATGCAGCTAAAAACTTTACCAAAATAACCAGCGACATTACAACGGCAAAACTCAAAAGCAGGTAATTGACAAATGTACATTTCATCGATTCTCGGTAATCAAGACGGCCTATGTAAAAAACGTTGTCCAAACATGCTTTGTTTCTTGTTCTTGTCTGTTCGTCCATAGCTGCGCTATATCTGTTCCATTCGGCAGTGGCGTCCTTTCCACCGAATTTGGTGAATAGTGTTTCAATGGATGGATCGAGATAATGGTAGTTGGGCACGCCTGGACTTCCACTAGGATATCGTCGAGCAGAAGCCATGTAATCGGTGAGATCGTACACTTTTTCATCGATTGAAGCAATCAGTCGGCCCCAGCTCGAGTAGTCGTCCTTGATTTGCTTCATTGGAATGACTAGGTCGCCTTGTTTATAGATATTCATGGTGGGTCCAAAGTACTTGTTGAGCCAATAAGGGTCCCGCAGCTTATCCAGCGATTTTTCAGGTTGTTGAGGGCCTGAGAAGTGAACAAAGGGACCCAAGACGATAGTTTCATTGGGAGTAACAGTAATGACAGGATCAGAAACGAGGCCAGCACAAGCAACAGACAACGGAGGAGGGAACGTGTAGGACAGATCTCGACCCGCTAAAGGATCCAAATTCGATTTGCCAGCCATGTATGCTGCTGTGCCATGGTCGGTTGCTACAAACTTGGTCATATCATACACAGTGCCGCGGACGGACACCCAGTAGTCGCTGATGGTCTGGTGGTTGGTAACGTCTTCTGCAGAATACAGTTCTTTGGTCCCAGGACAGATAATCTGGCTGAGGCCCACAATGAAAAAGATGATACTGCCCGAGAAAGCAAAGATCAACAGACACAATGTCACCTTTTCACGCCATGCCATTTGCACATCTTGACGGCTCATTTTGCCAATGTATTTTAAGCTAAACGAGGGGATCCACCACGTTGAAAAGTAGACAAATCGGGACCACCAGCGGCGGATACTAGAGATGCTGACTTCTTCGACTTGCTCTTCAGGTTGAACGCTGTAGTCTTCCATCATTTTACTCATGTCCAAATTGGGACCATATCTGTTTGGCAAATTGTTAATGTCCGTTTCAAAATGTTTACCACTCACTCTCACTCTCACCCTTCAGCTAGTCCTCTCGAGTCGTAATCGTCATCTCCCCATTCGCTTCGCTTGCCAGACTGGTCAAAGTGTGTCTCGGTTTCTGTGCGATCGTCTTCATTAGTCATGTCAGAGCGGCAATCGTCGTCAAATGGGTTCTTATCACTGGACCACCGATCTGCTGCTATGGCAGCTATTTCTGCTGCTTGTGCTGCTGCCTCTGCCTCTGCTGCGGCTCTTTGGGCTGCCTCAAACTCTTCTGCCTCCAGTGCAGCTGCAATGGCGGCTTGTCTCATTGCTTCCTTTTCGGCCTCAATTGCAGCCAGCCTCTCCTTCTCTCTCAGACGGGTCTCTTTCTCGATGGTACGCACTTGATTCTCCAGGTTTCGCCATAAATCAAATGCCAGCCAGATGTCATTCCTGCCAAACTTGATCTGCTTGTCTGTCCACCGCATGACCTGAACCCAGTGCAA
This sequence comes from Parasitella parasitica, assembly GCA_025201805.1. Classification (NCBI taxonomy): domain Eukaryota; kingdom Fungi; phylum Mucoromycota; class Mucoromycetes; order Mucorales; family Mucoraceae; genus Parasitella; species Parasitella parasitica. The sequence goes on from MU619328.1 coordinate 7,871, forward strand.
AATGCGCTGCTTTCGTCTCTCTACCTTTTCCTGCTTTTCTATGTCTCCTGCTTTTTCATCATCCTCATCGTCGCTGTCACCATCATCATCTACAATGGTCTCGTCCAGATCAGTCGTGCTGCCGGTGTCCTCTACCAAACATGTGTCCATTAGCTGCCTGTATCTAGACATGAATTTCTTTTGGGTGTATGGGTAAAGCACGTCGACATGAACAGCATGCACTGCTAGCTCTGTCATACGCAGAGCCTGGACTTGTCGCTGTACAAATGCTGCGTCAAAAACGTCTGGTTTCTGCTGCTCATTAGGACGGATATGCATGATCTCAGATATGCACATGCTATTCAGAGTAGCTTCAAGGGCCTCTATACCGAAAACAAGCTGATCGAACACAGACTGAATTTTACTGAGGGGTGGCGGTGATGATCCCGGCGACTTTTTATTTTTAAGGGAGAGCGCACGGGAGGGGGGAGAGGGCTTTGGCGGTGCTGGCTGTGACGAAGGAGACAGCTGCTTTTCGTCAATGGCATCTGCTAGCTCGACCTTCTGCGACTCTTCTGGTGCCTCTTCCTTTCTCTCTTCCACTTTGGCTTTCTTGGTTGCTGGCCATATTGGCAGTTGCGCTTTGATGACGGTGCGCTCATCACGAGGATGGATATCGGTAATCCAGCCCGCCAGCGAGTTTGCCTCAAACAAATCATGCACAAAGGCATTTGTGCAGTTGAACTTGAATAAATGGACGAAATCAGGCGAGACAGAGTCCAGATTGCTCTCCAAAAACCCGTCGATAGAGTAGTCTACGCTGATAGTGTCATCGAAATGGCGAATGGCAAAACTGTACGAGGGCGTGGAGGGGTTCAGCAGTGTGTTGTAGTCGCTGTTGGGGTTGTTTTGGTTGGATCTTTTTTTCTGGAACAAAACCGAAAGCAAGTTGCTGTCCGTGGCATCCAGCGCGTAAGCCTGAAAGCGTTTGGACTCCTTGTTCATCAAGGGGATCAGGGCAAAGTTGTTCTTGTTGGTGCCGTAGAACAGGGAGAGAGGCGAGGGCGAGGATTTAACATGCATTGGAATTCGGTTTGGCCAGATGCCATCTTGACAGCAGGCTGCATTGGTTGCTGAATCGGGATGGAAGGTGCGGTTAAATGTGTACCTGGAGAGATGCTCCACAGAGAAATTTACGCATAAATCATGGAACGTGCTTCCTCGTTGTGTTGCACTGCTGGAGAGTTGGAATCCGGTAGTATCAAGTACACTGATGGTGCGCATGATGGCGTTCGAGTCGGTGGCCGTAGTGTCCAGCTTCTGGTTCAAGGCGCTCATGATCCACAGTACCAAAACGGAATACAGCGTGTGCGCCAATGCGTCTCTCTGCTGAGAGGCCGTGTCGGTTGTCAAGAAGGCAGAGCAGAACTCGTTGCCAATCAGCTTGAGCTTATGGGTTAGTGTTGTTTCCAATTTGGAGGTTGCCACGCCCAAGGCAGCCGCCACCAAGGTCAGAATCTCCTTGTTTTTGATACGGCATGATTCGTGTGCGCCGCCGCCATTGTTGTTGCTGCTGCTGGAAGCTGCGTTTGCATTGCTAAAGGAAGCAAACGAGCTGTCGCCGCCTACAAAGTGCTTGTTGGCATCCACAAACTGCACATTGCCCAAATGGAGTATGGCAGCCAGCAGCTGGCACATTTGCGCAACTGTTTTTGTCTTGAAACCACACATTTTGAGAGCTGCTTTGATGTCGTTGAATCCCATCAGATCCCGTTGCGTGTTGCGCTGGTTGAGCTGCTTGAGGTAGTTGAAGTTGGTGTGTGTGATGTGCAATGCCTGCTTTTCATCGGGAGTAGTGCCTGCTAGCAGTTGATAAAAAATGGTGTATTGCTGTGTGTGGTTGCGTGATATTCTATATTTGTCAAGCAAAAATATAGACGTGTTGCACCCGATAATCCTCCCTCGCTCATTGAACTGTAAGGTTTGGAATTGGCCCAGGCAAGATGCAGTTTCATTCGTATTAGATGCAGCGCTGCCAAATGACTCAAAAATAGTATGGACTCCTAATATCTGGTTTTGCATCTTTTCTTCCTTTCGTGTATGCGTGGATAGATACAGAAACTCTTTTATTAGATGGTGATGTGTAGTTGATTTCCCTGATCCAGTTACACCACTATTTTTTTTTTTTTTTTTGTGAGTTAGCACACAACAGGATGCTCTTTCGTCACTCTCATAAATGCATAAATGTATATACCTTAATATAACAGCTTGGTTCTCAGCCCTTCTCCTCATGAGCAAGTACACCCGAGTCGCCATATCATAGACATGCGGTTCGGGAGGTGTGGAACGGTCTGGCGAGATATCTTTATAGCCATGCTGTCCATAGGCCTGTAGTGTTGCATCGTTCAGTAGTTCCAATGGCTTGAATGGGTTTGTTACCACTAATCGATGATCGCCTAGCTGTGTGTATGGCTGATCTGCTTTGAATCGGGATTGTAATAGTCGCACAATGGCTTCTTGGCCAGTGGCATTGGTGTCGTTGGATTGGATTTCTACCAACTGCACAATATTTGAAATAGTTGTCGACATGAGTGGGTGTGTGTGTGTGTGTGTGTTTTTTTTTTTTTTGGCGAAAAGGAAAGGGTGGATTGAGAAATGTTTACGTTATATCAAATGTCTAAATCTTCAATAGTCTTGATTGAAATCCAAAGACATGCAAATGATGGACGGTCCTTTTATAGTAATCCAAGCGTATGCAAAGAAAATATATGTAAAAGAAAAGAGGAAGAAAGAAAAGAAAGAAGTAGATAGTAATTATAGATCATGATGCTCCAAGATCGTGTAAAGGCACAAAAAAAAAAAAAAAGGGAGGTTCGTGTACACTAACATCTAGACAAATTACCTGCCAGACAGACAAGAAGAGGAGATTCATAAACCTAGAATTATTACCACACAAACAAACTATAGGAGCACTACTGTAATCTAGAGAGAATACATGGATGCAGGGGGGGATAACGTATTACATGAAAAATTAGAATTTTTGGTATGGCAACCATCTGCTGTACTCCTCTTTTGCTTTTCGTTGTGATAAAATCTGCATTTTTTCTTGAAATGCTGTTTGAGCCGTTTATTAGAAATCCGACATGTGTTTGAAAGAATTGTTTCTTGTCTTATAGACGGGCCCACCAACCTTGAGCATAGTTGAGTATGTACTGTAGCGCCTTTTGTACATTCAGCACTTTTTGTCTGATCTAGGTTTGACATATTGATTACCATTTGCGAGCAAATTAACCATGTAGCATTTTGTGACACCTACTTGCAAGACAATGAAGCAAGACAGCTGCAGCCACCAGAAAACACACTCAAGGTAAAACACAGAATAGAACTTTTCAGATATGAATACGCTTAATTTGAGAAAAAGGACAAATTCTTTTTTATTTTTATTATATCGAATACTTTAGCAAAGGATTTTAGTGGGTGTGCAAACGTATAATGTTACTGTTGTGCAAACAAAGGGGCTCCGTCAATCATCCCTTTATTACTATATTCTTGGTTCGATACCAACATATAAATTGGAGGCGTTGCTAAAGGAAGGTATATAATAGAATCCTGCCACCAAGACTACGTAGCTAAGGCAGAGGATGGATCCTTTAAAGTAATTGGACTTGCCTTCTTGGTACGTGTAGGTCAGCAAAAAGACAGAAAAGATCACAGAAATCACATCCCATCGAGGGAACATCAGGCTATAAATAGGTGTCAACAGTTATAATCACTATTCACAGATGCTCTGTAGCTTCTTACTTGAATGTAAACTTCTTCACTTCTTCCTTTCCCCAGTTATACCACAACGAAAAGGCCACCATGGCAGGAATTTGTAGCAAACAAACCTGAAGCGCATAGGCCGAACCGATTTCCATACTAAAATTCAGAATGTTAGTTACAAAGGAGTAGTGTTCTAGGGAGTGCGTTTTTGCGCGGGCCTGTCTTTGTTACCTCAACACAATGTTTCCATACAGTGCGAATGAAATGGCATTCATAAACTCTGTGATATTAGGCACGAGGGCAAACAATGTCAGGCCCAAGAATTTCTCATCGATGGCTACGTTTTCCATAACCAGATCTACCGTCTGCACAAGGATTTCGGCTATGATTGAGTATAACAGCGTGCATCCAAAGAGCACCGAGTAACTCATGCTTTTACCCCAATTGGGTGAGTCATGGCCTGCCGCTGCTTCCTCTTCTTCCTCTTCCTCGGGCTCTTTGGCGTGCACAAATGCCAAGGGCTGCGAGATGGTGGCAGCTGTTGTGGTACTCAGATTAGCATTAATTAGCGATGGGTGATCTACAGCTGTATACAGAGTATTGTATATATAAACGTAATGCCTTGTGTGTATGATCATGTGCGACATTACCTTGAATGCCATAAGCATTGATGGGTGTCTGCTCATTGGGATGACCTTGTTCTTGCGGGATGATATGTACAGGGTATAATCTTTGAGGATGAACAACGGTAGCTGGGTGAGCTTCTACAACTGGGTGCTTGGTGGACGTTGACGTGGGGTTTTTCCACACCATGTCAGCGTGCGTGTGCAAACTGAACAAAAGCCCAATCACATACGCAGAGGGTAGAATAGCGGCACAGATCAACATGAAGGGCTTGACGCTGTTCTGGTAGACAGGATCCTCAGCTGGATTCATCTGGTCGTAGTAGCAGTGTGAGCAGGCAATAGTTCCGTTAGGATCAGCCACTTCAGGGCACCCTGTGCAACGCAACTCAAACTAAATTTTTAATTAGTAGACAGCCACGGCATAATATTTACGTGCAGAAATTGCTGCCTTTACCGATCCAAAGAACTGATAAAATAAAGTTGGCGACAGAGCACCAATGATGGCCATGATCAGCATTGTACTAGTAACACCAGCGCTTTTTGCATTGAATCTCTGTTCTTTTCTCTTGACTGCACCACTCACCATGGAGAACCCCGGCATCAGCAGCACACCAGCCAAGATGCTGCCGATCAGAGACCCCTCCACAAGCGAGCTTTTGCCAGCCATCAGCGCAGCAGCATACAGAATAATCTCGATAATACTGCCAAATGTAGCATTAATGACGGCACCCAATCCCATGCTACTCTGTGCTGAGACGCTGGAAACACCCATGCCAATAAAGTAGGAGAGTGGTATGACGGATGCCAAGGATAACCCAAAGATGACACGAGGAGATGTGATGAAGGCATCCGGGAAGTGTGTTTTAAGGACGTAGTCGTCGAAAATGACAAAGAATACCAGCGGAATAAGGTTTATAAACATAATGTTGATGCCGTTGTATGTGTATTTGTAGTATTGCCACCCGAACGCTTGGTACGTACACAGCAAGATGATGGTGGGCTGCTGATGCACACCTGTCAAAATGGATGGTTTGGAATGAAATCGTAAACTCAGTGGATGGCGGCGCAGATGACGGACCAGGATATAGTTGAGCTTGGCCATGGGAACCGTAACAACACACATCCAGCAGATGCTAGACACCAGCAGCAGAAGGGGTGCTATCCGCCATATGACAAAAAAAAAAAAAAAAAAAAAAAAAAAAAAAAAAAAGAGTTAGGCATGTCAACATGTTCTGGCCATTCATACGCTACGTTACCTATGATGCAGAAAAACAGGACATAGTACAAACATGCAACAGGGCCCAACTTGACTGTTTCGAAAACAGCATGAAACCAATTGTACCTTTTATGTTTATGATGGTGGTGACCCTCCTCGTCATCCACCTCTACTTGGTCGTCGTCATCAATCACTACAGATGATTGGCCTGACCTCTCTCTTGCCAAATCGTTCATGACAGACGGTGTGATCTCGACCAATCTTTCGACGTATCGTCCAAAGGGCCAAAGCAAATACAGGCTTAGCTCTCTCAGCATGATGCCGTACGCACGACCGCCACACAATGAAAGGACAAGCGATACAATACAAACCACAAGGGCGAGCCACCAGCCGAAAATAGCGGCCCATAGCAAATTCCCTGGATTGAGAAAGGGAGTGTAATCGGAGGATGAAGCCGGAGACGAGTGCAATGCCTTGTTTGCTTTACGAACTACTGAACGAGACTTTTTGTACAAAGCTGGTTTCCACAGCGGTAAGCCGAAAGGGTGCTGGGTATTCATAGCCTACAAGAGGGAAGATTGTTTAGTACTGGTATTACTGCTTTGAGATAATGTATGGCTGGTGTCCTTTACGTCTTGCTTGTCCTTTAGTGTGATTTCATGATCAAGACTAGTAGCCGACATCCTATCGCTCAAATGATAGTTGCTTCCTTGATGTGTTTGGTTTCCATGGAGGTCTAACGGATCCGAGCCATCGTCCGCGTCAACGTCATCCTGGTCACTAGTATCGTCGTTTTCGTTTGGAAAGTTTCTTTCCTCTACTATGGATCCGTATTTAGATGTTGTGCGGCTTGGTCTTCTCACCCGAAAAGATGACGAATTCGAACCAGTCTTTTGCAATTTCGGCCTGTCTGATGAAGAAGGTTCCATTGCCTCTTTTTTGTTTTCTTTTGTTTTTTTCTCTCTCTTTTTGTTTTAAGGAGGTGAAGGAAAAGGAAAAGAAGAACGAAACTTGAGAAACCAAAAGCATAAAATAAGAAAAACTGACACACAACAAACAAACCCCGTGATTTAGTGTATTTATCAATTATGATATATAGTGGCATAAGATTGGATATATATTTATTTTGCATTATCGTATGTACAAATCTATCGAAATAACATGTGAATCAGGAAGCCATCCGATGCTTTGATGGTGGAAATAGCAAAGGTGTCCGCTCCGTCTGTTCAATCAGGACCGCAATCATGGGCGTAGAAATATATGGATGTTTGTCGTCATTTGTGTCCTTGAAATCTTGCTGTACTTTGAGAATGGTATCAGTCAGCCAAAATTGCATTGCGTTCATGATCAAAGGGAATCTGAGCTAGTCTATTAGCAAGGTAGGCGCAAGGAAGTATATAGATAGGTGCACTTACATCAGCATGACAAATACCACCTGGATTTTAGGATCCTGTCGTGCCCAGCTTATGCATAACTCGCCTAACCAAAACAGCCACGGTGAGTTAATGACAATTTCGTATAGACAAGCCTTGGTTACAATCTGGGCCAACAGAAATACCGACATTTGGCGCATCCACGGCCAGATCATTCGGGATAGCGGTGGTGGCCCGTATTCTCCAGTCTCCCCCACGTTAAAGTTGAATTTCTCGAATGCATTCATGAGCAGTGTGAACCAAACCCATAGTAGCACAATCCCAAACGTAGTGTCAATTCCTACATTTAGGAAATACCACACGCATAAATTGGTAGTCGGCCCGGAAGTTGGCTTGGATGCATAATAGCTTATGGCAATGTTGATGAAATGTATCATGCCAGCGCCAAAGAATTGTTTACTGACGTCCAAGGCCCTAATATAGATTGTCAATTAAAAAAAAAAAAAAAAAAAAAAAAACACTGCTAGAATTTGTAACTATAGTTACTACCATATTTGCAAGGGACGCTGTGGTGTTTCTTTGGATCGCTTGTATATCAGTGTTAGCAGTGCTGTAAATGCCAGTAGAAATTGAATCAGAATGCCAAAGCCATCCAGCAGTTGGCAACTCTTTTCATCTTGTTTTAGCAGGTCTAATTGGTGCGATTGATGAACAAATAACATCATAATTATAACTAATAGCAAGAAAAGGTTCATATTTGTGTATGTATAATTTAAAATTAAGGAGACGAAAAGAGAGAGAGAGAGAGAGAGAGAGAGAGAGGGAAAAAAAAGGAAATCCGTTTCGTATTGTATACACACAATAGATAACATCATACATTTTATACTGTACAAGTATCCCAATACGTCACATTATGATTACCACACCACACCCCTCCCTATTTATTAATATGTTTGTTTGCAGACTAAACAAATACAACGTCTGAAGATCGTTTGGAAGACGAAGTTGTGGGTGGTGTTTCCGCAAGGGGCACATGTTCATTTTTACCACTGTGCTCGAAAATAGACAATTTGGACAGACTAAAGTCGTCAAACGCAGACGATGTCGATCGAGTCGAATCGGTATAATCGCCCTCCTCCTCTTCCTCGGACGCTTCCTCCTTTACTGCCTCTAATAGACTGTCTCGAGGGGTGGGTGTGTATTCTCTTGTGCCATAATAAGCTTGGACTTGATGAACAGATCCACCAATAGCAGAATAACAAAAATCAGCAAACACACCATCTGCTCTCTTCAAGGCTTCCTTGTCCTTGACCACTTCACGCACACAGAACCAGTCGTGCACGAAATCCTCAATGACCGTCTGCCAAGCAACGCCGTCTTGCTCTGCTTTCATTGCCAACTGCACAGCGTCATCACGCAATACTTCGTGATTGCCAATGTACATCAAGACTTGCGGCGACATGAATGCTTTGAATCCTGTCTCAAGCTTTGCAATACCCAGTACCTGCTGCTGTGGCTCCTGGCCTGTTTTCACTACTCCTAAGTAGTCCTTTTTGATCACTTTTGCTGTGTATTGTGTTATATAATCGTATTTTTGATTCTGTTTCCATGACTCCGACGTTGTTTCGTCTGTGACCAAGGGAGAAATAAGGATCGTACCCGCCGGCCTAGGCAATTCGACGAGGACAGCTTCAGCTGAGGGATCGTCTTCTTCTGTCACAATCTCAAACATGCTGGGGTCGTGCGTAATGAACAGCATTTCCAGTGACAATGCAGCGCCCGCACTGTCACCTACGACGATCACTTTTTCGCTGTTGATTCCTAGTTTCTGGATGAGGTGCTCATAAGCACGGACTACATCTTCCACAGGGCTCGGATATTTGTATTCGGGTGCCAACCTATTGTGCATGATAATTTGCTTAGTGCAAATTTCCAGGACCAAAAGATGCAAAATAGCTTTTTTTTTTTTTACCTGTAATCAATTGACATGATGAGCGCATTTAAATTGTACTTTTCTTTCAGGACTTGGATCCAGGCAATGTTTGTGTCCATGTACATTGTGCAACTGCCTATACGGAAGCCACCGCCTTTAGTTTAAAAATTGCCATTAATATACGACACATCCAGCACACGGCAAGACAACATACCATGCACATAAAACAAAATGATATCCGCCTCGTAGATCCTCTGCAAAAGAGCTTGCTCATCCAGTTTTTCGACATTCTCGCCAATCCAGCAGCCAGACCAGTCTTGATTTTGATGAGGATTCAGTTTCACTCGATGTATCCAGGGCAAATGACACTTTCTTGCTCTTGTAACGTCGTTTAAAATAAGTCTTGCTGCCGGCGCAGGTAATGAAAATACCTTGCGTAGCAGTTTAATTACTGCTGTAGGCGGCAGTTTGCGAAGTTTGGCTCTGATGCTATTCATTTGCTAGCGAGAGAGAGAGAGAGAGTGGGAGAGGAAAAAGGAGGGAAGACGTTGTCACCCATTCGTTTATATTGTGTACACCAGAAGGTGGTGATACAAGATCTAAATAAAAGCTCCAGTTGTGCGTGTGTGTGCATTTCATGTGAAATAAGCTGTTCATTTTCTCATGCAATTTTGGCAAAAGCTGATCTGTCATACGGCGAATGATGAATTGCAGTTTGGGCAAGCTGGCAAAGTCTGTTCAGGCATTTTAGAGATAGAAATCCATTTGACGTACATACACACACACATCTCGCGCACAGGCGAATTTATTCATCCATAACAAAGGGAAAAAAAAAGAAATCAAGAACGTGATCAAACAAAATGTGCCGTCGAATTGATATTTTTTTTAATATAAATGTGGATGTGGTATGTGCGTGAAAGAGAGCTTCAAAAGAAAAAGGAAACAAGAGAATACGTGTGGGTATTGTAATGCGAATTTTGCTGCTGTGTGGCCGTATAAATGAGTATAATATACAATTAGTTTTTCGTCTACAACAATATAAAGGCAGGGCGTTTTATTGTCCTATGGGCAAGGTAATTTTCCAATTCCACCAGCCCTCTCCTTGCCCAAAAGTTGCATTCGAGTCTTGTCGAACGTCAAACAGTCGATTTTGCTGTAAATCTATCCAACATCGGCCTTGGCCCCAGTAACATGTTGATGAAAACAATGCTATTAGTAATAGTGTGCAGTAGATGCTATTTGCGGATGTCTTTAGTTGTCTCCCTCTCTAGTATTTTCATAAATACAAAATCAAATTACCATGGCTTCTGATGAAGGAAAAATGATATCAAGAATAAAATCACAAAGATGGGTGGTGCGTCGGGAAATGGCAATAAAAGTAAAGGAACAAAATAACGCATGCAATACATATTATCGATATTAAAAAATTTATAAAGAAGAAAAGATAATTAAAGAAAAAAAAAAAAAAAAAAAAAAAAAAAGGTGTTGGTGATGGTGTAGCTCTTTTTAAATACCAGATTCGCTTTAAATGAATATGAACGCCCATCATCAAAGGGCTCATCCAATTGATTTATAATCTCCAAATGCTATATATTTGTGCACTACTTTCATTTTGCTATAATCTTTGCTCATTACAGTATTTCTAACTAGGATTTTGGACAAATATAGGTTTGTTTACTTTTTTTTTTGGGATGAATGAAAATGGAATCAGACAAGAAAAAATTAGCTTTGGGATCAAAAGAGGCGTATGTCTAGATTTGTCTGCAATTATGGCAATCTATAAGAAAACTTTGTTTGCTAAAACGACATCATTTTGCTGTTAACTTTTGTGGTAGGCTTCAGGTTTACCAAGGTTTGCAAACATGATTTACCTTGATTGCCTCGTTTTGATATCTCGCTGGTGGCACCAGGGGGGAGGAGGTTTTCGAGTTCAATGCCGTTTTGGGAAAATTTGTCCATTATGAAATTTTTCAGCTCCCTATTCGACTTGTATCTCTAAAACTTGGCTTGATAAAAAAGAATATTTAATGTATTTATAACGCCAAATTTCCTGCTCTTTCTAATGGTGCTAATTACATAATAACATATACAAAAATCGTTGATTTATAGTGCAAAAAGCAAAATGCGATTTTGTTCTGACGGTCAAAAAATTCTATTGAGAAATGTCTTTCCACAAAGATGGCATGCGGCTTTAACTACTGATTCTAAGCGGATTTTGTCAGAAAATAAATGAATTTGAGAGTTATCTGGTAGTAAACATACTTCTGAACTGATGGCTTGAGTATGTGGAATCGAGACGCTGCTTGTCAGTGCTACCACTAATCAAGTCTGCTCATCTTTGGCTATTTAGTCTTATATATAAGCCTTTTCTCTCCCATTTCTCAAAGAAAATGGATTGTATGGTCTAATATGTGGCAGCCAAGCTATCTTTCTTTCAAACGCTGTTTATATTTATTGCAATATCCAATTTGTAGCAAAACCCTTTGAAAACCGTCGTTTTATGATGGATCGCTTTATCTTTTTCCATGACCTGAAATTATCTAGAAGAATTCCAATAAATTATGTAGATGTACATGTGTACCTGATAACTTGGAATCGGGTTTCTTATAATGTAGTTCATCTTTCGAAAAAGCATGATTTAACAACCTTTTTTGAACGTTCAGTGGCAGGCTCCTCTGCTAGCGGACCATCGCTGTTTGTTCCTTTTTCAATCCAGTGATTTAGGCATATTTATAGATTTTGAACATGTTTTTTGCATTATGATTCTGTAAAAAAGGATATCTTTATTATTGCCTATAAGCTGCAAGAAAGAAGAAAAAAAAAAATAGAAAGAGATTAGCGGGATATAATGGATAGGTACGTTTGCCCTGAGCAGGAAAGCGGTATACAATCAGACAAGAGATTTGCTTTACGGAATAAACACGGTGATAGCAATAGAAACCGCTATCCACATATTTATCTTTATCCAACGCATGCACACTAGTCAAAAAACTCCTCAACTACACCAGGTCTGGCTACAAGTAATACAGGCGATGATCTTTCTGGAGACTTGGTGTCTTCTGAATCCGGCAGACGACTGATTTTCAGCAACTCTAAAAGGTCCTGATTCTCCTTTTTCAGCTGTGATATTTGCTGTTCATGTACATCGATAGATTCGTGTTTGTATACATCTCGTAATGATTTCGATAGCTGTCGAAGTTGTGTTTGTAGCATCGTATTTTCGATGAATAATGCAGCCGTCGTTCCCTTATAAAATCATCCACATGTTAACACTTTTTTTGAGGAACCCCCTTGATCCTTTGGTACCTTTTCTGCGTTCAACAATGCTTCGTATTCCCTTCGAAGTCTGATCTGCCCTTCTGTTGTCGCATTCTAACAATCAATTGGTCGATCGAATATTAGGCTTTGTTAACGGTATCGTAAACAAGATACTCTACCGCATGTGTTCGGAATTTGCTTGTAATCATCTCTATTCCTGATTCATATTCCTTGACAAGGCCTTGTAGCTCATTTACTTCTTTTTCCAAATGCTGGTTTTTTTGCAGCGCGGCTTGCTGATCTGACAAAGCCCTTTCTAATCGATTCTTCAAGTCTTCCAAGACCTGATCTCGCTGTTCAGGTAATAAAGGATTAGGGATAAGAACTTCCAGATCTATAAAATAGATTATCAGTAGATTTCGATTTGTCTTGTCCGGCTGTTACCATCGCTGGAAGATTGTACGGCAGCTTTTGTCTATAGCAATAAAAAAAAAAGAAAAAGGTTGAGTGGAAAGCGTGTTTTCGAATGGCCGTATTACCTTCAAGTCGGCCAGTTGGCCGTTTAATGTAGATGCCAGATCTTGATTACTTTGTTGTTGCGATACCAACTCGTTGGTCAACTTGTATATCTTTTGTATAATCTCTTCTTCCATTTGTATGATTTATAAGAGTAAAAAGCAAATTATTTTATTCAAATAGCTGGATGGCTTTCTCAGCGCTAGCGAGTGCAAGCTAGAAGCACTACCTCTCCTTTTTTGCTAGCAGAACGACTTGCGGCATTAGAACGCGGGTGGGGATATAACGTAATATCTTTCAGATGGCGGCTTTGTAAGACTCTTGAAATACCCTAAATGGAACTGTTGCTGCTGGAGTGAAGGCAAAATCGATGATTTCTGGATATGTGCAAGAGGCTCACATAAGACCTTGATACTACACATTGCGTAATAAGTCATTGGTGACAAGACCTTTGGTCTGAATCTTTAAATTTATTTCAGCTTTCTAATTATTCATATGGTAGACAATTGCTTCAGATACTTAAAAGGTGTAGCTGTTGTATCTTTGAAATGTCAAAAGTATCCCATAGTAGGGACATGCAGCTTATACCATGTACCCACTTCATTGCATGTTGTAGATTTGCAATGACGTTATTTTCGTACAACAATTAGTCGGGGGTGGAAGAAAATGTGATACATATTTTTGCATTGTTCAACATTATTGTATATAACCAAGACAATTGTTGCTAATGATACAGAAGGGACAATTTCGCAATCTGCAATTTCAATTAGAGGCATCAGACGCAGTCGAGTCTGTCAACTAGCAACTCATCTATGAAAGCATTATGGAGGTGGGAAGAGGGAGAAATCAAGAGAGCAAAGAGTGTTTGAAATTCAATGACATCATTGTGCTGTCGTTTCGTTTCTTTTTTCTTTGATAAATTAACAGGCTTCCTCTTCTTTCATTCCCTTTTTCATTTTCACTTTTCCTTTCTTCAAAACATGTAAGTATTCTGAATTATTTCCAGTTTTCGCTCGATTAACATTGTGCAAAAGTCAATGGATAAAAGCGATTTCCCCAAGCTTGATGAATCTGTGGTTACTCCCAGCATCGAAAAGTCGACATTGAGTTCGTCGTGGGCTGAAGTAGCTGACTCTAACAATACAGGCAACGTGTCTACGACAGTTGAGCAAGAGGCCCCCACTTCCAAGGTGGATCACAGACCCGGTGCATGGGAGGCTACAAAAGAAGACGCTACATTTGCTGACATTGCAGGCCATGAAAAGAAACAAGCCGAGGTATTCCCCACTCCTCAAGAAAGCCTCAAGAAGACTGATACAGAATCCCTGCCTCAATCTGGCGGCGTAGGCGACCTTTTGACGAATAGCACATCCGAAACAAACGAAAAAGGTAAGAGGACGCAAGGAAAAAGGGTTATCTGCAGTGACATATATACTCAGCGTTTCATCGTTGTAGACAAAGCACAACTGCCCAACCCAGATAGATCATATGCAGCTGTAACATCCCACGAGGGCTTTCCCACTCCGGAACCGGATATTTCCGCTTCTCAAAACTCGGATCAGCCTCCATTATCAAACTTACCTGATGTCAAGGACATGTTAAAGCAACCCTCCGTACATGTTCCTCCTGTTCCTCCCGCCCAAAGTTTCGCCAAGATAGCAGCAAAGGAGGTTCCCCCCGAAGATAAGCCTTTGAGTGAGCGTGCTCAGCTTATTACCAAGAACCAGCCCAAGGAAGAACCTATGGCCATGACTGAAGAGAATTTCCCTACTTTGGAGCAATCCAACTTGATGTTTGATGAAAAGGCTTCTATAGAAGATAAGGCAGTTTATTCCGAGATTTCTAGATTCCACCAACTTGGTGAAGATGAAGCCAAGGAGCGTCAAGGTAAGCATATGGTTGTCGAGATGGCGGGCTGGAAAACTTGTAAATCTCATCTGGTCCATTTTAACCAGATCATAATTTGAAAAAATCCTTTGCCGATATTACTAGCTCCAATTTGGACGAGGTACCTCCTTCGGCTGTCCCTCATGTGGATCAGCACCCTGTCTATGACGAAGAAACTGTTTATTTGGAGTCCACCAAGAGAGAACAGAGGAAGAATCTCCAAGTGGCACATGGAAACAACGAGCAATTGATCGAGGAAGAAGGTAAGAATTGAATGGCTGATAAAATAGAGTAATGGCCTAAGACCAGGTCGTGAATTTGTAGAGCTGAAAGAGGTTGAGCCTACCAAGGAACAGAAGGAGCAAGAGAAGAAGAATGAGCAGGTGTATAGAAAGAGTCGAGAGGTTGTCTCTGGCCAACATGGACAAGCAGACGCACTGGCTGTACGTCTTGGCATATTCGATAGTAGTCAAACCGGTCGAATCACTATCTTCCACACTATGTCTGCTCTATATAAACTTGGATATTCATGGCTTTCTATTATTCCTGGAGCGTTCCTGATGCATCTGCGCCTTTCACCGTTGACATCTCCTCACAGATTTCCATTCATTTACAGATCACCTCTTGATCTCATCCTGCTTCCTATTTATACAAACAACTTGAACGCTGCTCTAAGTTACAAGACTCCTATGTTACACCTGCCCAAAGAAAAAGTTAAAAAGATGGTCGAAACCTATGGTCACAAAAATGGCCTTGGCTACTGGGATGGTATCAAGGCTATGCGTAGTTTAGAGAAGGACAGTTTAAGGTGGTGGCAGTTGAGTTTGTGGGCAATTCACAGGATCCAATGGACATTGGCTTACACCATGTTACATGAGCCTAAAACCAATGTTGTCGCTGAGCCAACTCTTATCTCTCTTGCCTCTCAAGATT
>MU619328.1:23383-38964 GCA_025201805.1 Parasitella parasitica
AAAAAAAAAAAAAAAAAAAAAATACATTTGATCTCTTAAAAATATTGTTAATTTAAACATCTGACTTTTTTAAAATGATTAGGGAGTTAGTAAGTTACAAGTTGGCAAAGTTAGTACACTTAAAAAGCAAAAATCACTGCTTAAATAAGAAGATGCGATACCGTCACATCTGCTTTAGACAATATTAAACGTTTAGGGCGAGGCAGAAACGATAACATATTATTGTCATCTTGAAGGGGATTTATATTAGAAACTGCCCTCATTGAATAGAATGGATGAGAGTGCGATATTGCAATTTTAAAATTTGTCAAATAAATATATATTCATAAATAAGCCTTAGATCCAGTAGTTGCTAGATGTACATATTGCGGAAGAGAGGGTCAAAGAAGAAGAACTCACGATGATTGTCCTATCGGCCCACGAAAAATAATCAACATGTTTCATGATACTTGAAAATTTAGTACATTAAAAATAATGAATACATCGTTCTGTAGTCGATGTTACATGTTTACTATATAATAGAGTATATGGCGACATTTAGCCTTAGATCCGATCAGGAACGGTTGTCATGACAACTGAATTGAAATACTACGATAACCATGGATACAACGCTAATATGCGAAACATTCCATGATTATTTCTAGAATAGCCGGTAATATTCATTGAATTCTCTCAGGAACAGTTGCCATAAACAATCGAGTGCAAACTATGGAATTCTACGGATACAATCTACAATTGATAATGCCGTTTTTGGAGGTGAGTTTAATTGAAAAGCAAGTATCATGAAGGGCTCATCCTTTTTTTTAAAAGAGACATATAAAAGTTTGCGTTTGATATTACTTGATTTTATTTCAAATGATACCATGCCTCGATCAAGAAGAAATTCAGTTGTCTGGTGGTAGAAGAGGCGGACGAGACGCAATAAATCCAAATGCAGGCAGACGTCCTCAAAATAAGGCATGAAAGAGCTCTCAGAATCATACAATTTTGCTATTGCATTTCGGTGCTTGTACTAGTAGTTCCGGAAGCAATAGGAATACTGATGACAGCTTGATGAATCCAAACAACTCTTCCGATGTTGCAGAGATTCAGCCCAATGACTTTGTCGAGAAAAATGACTCCTCTGATGAAGCAATGTGAGATATCGAAGAGGTATATCATTAATCAAAATAAACCTTAAATAATATATGACGATCTCAAACTTCTATCTTAATAGATACAAGTTGACAGCGATCAGTCTTTCGGAATTAAACACATACGGCATTGGCATTGAGTACAATAGATCCGAACAAGAAGTTGACGTTGATGGCGGTATTTTCGACAGAATTGAAGGCGATATTGCAATCAGTGCTGACTCGTCGTATATTAGTGAATACCTGAAATCAATAAAGACAAATTCGGACGGAATGAAATGCCCTAGACCTACAAGGATGGTACATTCTGGTATTCAAATCAAGCTGCCTTCTTCAACTTGAAGAAGGATGTAAACACTGATTAAAGAAACCTAATTCAGCCCATGGGTTTCTAATGGTTTCCTCGTTATCTATTCTATCCTCTCCCATGTATTTCATCCCCTTCATTCCAAAAAACACCTCGTATGGCTAAACCGTCAAGATGATAACACCACATTATGCGAGCCAGACACAACGATGGTGAGGTTACCACAAAAAGCCGAAAACGTAACATTAAGTTATGTTGAAGTGAAGCCATTATACGTTCAATCCGATATAGAATTACCATTTATGGACTTGGGTTTGCTTGAGTGCCTTTGCTCGCTCTCTTATGTTGAGAAAATCAAATCGAAAGGTACTTGTGGTCCAATGTGTTGGCTATACGATAATTTTTTCACTTGGTATCCGAGCATTCCGATGGCATCACAGGGATGGCTGAAACACTAACCATTGAAGTCCCAAAAGAAATTTCAGAAATTGGCAGCCTTTTGCAAAAGGATAGGCTATTTGAAAAAACAATTCTTAGGAGGAAACCCATATTTCACAATTGAAAACTGTGAACTTATTGACACTAGCTCTATTGAAAATATAAATGATCTAAAAGCACAACCTACCCATTCCATCTCTTTTTACAAAAACATTTCTTCAATTTTTTTTTTATTTAATTAACAATTAGGATTGGTAAGTATCAATAGAACTAGCTTACACCAACAAATATTAACATTGCAATAAAGTTGGTTCAAATTTTAGTAACTGAAAAATCTTGATCAAGAATACATCTAAAATGAGAGAGTTCTCAAATCAAAACGGACAAGATTTACTAGCCGTAATGTACCTACGGATACAATAGAATTGATTTGGGTCTTGCCATAATATCATAAAGAATGTAGTGTTGAGTCTTGAAGTTACGCAGCAATCGAGATTTTTAAAATCATAACATTTAAGACGTTGTTCATTCCCAAAGTGTTTTGACGTCTCAACCAGTGACAAATAAGAAAACGCAAAATTGAAAAAAAAAAAGGAAACCGCTATATGTCTAAGCTAATTTCAAGTCGATCATATGCAAAATACTTTATCAAGATTAGTTCAAATACTTTGAAAACTCGAAGATTGTTTGTAAATACAGAATATCAATAAATGGGCCATAAACACCCTTTATCACAAATATAAATGAAAAAAATCATCATTTATTGTTCTTGTCGTCAACAGGTACACAAAGAGTTCAAAAGTTGTGGATGACTTAAAATTGGTATATACCGCTATATGCTCTATATCAATCTAACAGCCTTATAAGGATCAAGGCCCAGTGGCTCTTTCCCTTGATTTTCTTTCCGGCGGATAATATTTGAGTTTATTTAAAAGTTTCCAAGGAAAACAATGCAGCTTATCTAATACATTTGTCCAAGAAAGCCAAGAATATTACAACACATCATGCATAAATTTATTCATAATTGTACGATATTCTTCTTCTAGAATAAGCAAGCGTTGTAAATATTGGTAAAAACTGGTATCGATCAATTTTTTTCAAGTCAGTAAGCTTACTGCCAAATTGGATACGAGAATATTTTGACATTAGACTCAAGGTTGAGGTACCCAAAAAAAAAAAAAGACTGTAGATTATATTTACGCTTTGACAGAGGCGACTGGAAGAAAAGCTGATGAGCATTATAATATGTTGTAGTCTGTACCCTACTACCAGAATTGTAAAACGATATAGAGATGCTGCCATTATTCAACCACAAATCGTCTAGGAAACATGGTCTGATCAGGCGATTTGTATTTAAATTTTTTTTGTTTCAAATCATTTGTGTGGAAAAAGAGAAATTCTGTGTCAAATCTCAGTATTTTTTGCTTCTCGGCATAAACTTTCCGTAGCACGTTTAACGCTGTAAAGTATATATTTAAATAGAATGCCTGCCGATAGTATGCATATATGATTACGCTACATGCTGCATTTGACTGAAATAAAATGAATAATATGGGATTTTCAGACTAAATTTGCGTATCCTCATTTGCGTTATATGAATGTTCAGTTTGCGTATTTCTAGCTTTGCGAAGTTAGCATGTTTCCATCTTTTCTGTTCTTGTGGCATAAAGGATGTTTGTTTCTTCATTTTCAGCATAATCGACCTTATTACCATCAACGGTATTAAAAACATCAATTAAATCATACTTGAATGATTTCTTTGCCTTTGCCTTTCTTTAGTTCATCGCTAAGCTCGACCAAATTACACTAAATAGCAACCTCACGTATATATTTCATCTGTTGCGTAACCTTGACCTTTCCGGAGACGTTTTTCCTCTTTAACTCGCCTGTATTCAATTCATTAATATGGCCATCTTTTAAAATAAAATCGATCTTCTTTCCAAAAGCATAACTATTTAAGTCGGCAATTTTGCGCTGGAAGAGCTCTTCATTCCATTGCAGAACACAAGAACTTGTTTTCACCACTGGATTTGTGTAATATGTAAACAATAATAATAGAAAAAAGCATGATTTTTAGTTCACTATCAATATAAATACTCCTTGACCAATGTATCTGTGTCAGCTAACACATATTCAAGAATTGGGATGAATCTTCTGTATGAAGTCAGCCCAGAGGGGTGGATATCTGATTTTGACCATATTTCAAATGAATTTATTCTATTTTAGCAATGGTTAAGTATAGATAGACATTCAAGATATAGGGTTGAATTAAACTTACAAATACTACAATATTATGATAACTTGGTAGGTTTGACAGGATCTGTTAGATAAATACGAGCTTTTATCGTTATTCAAGTGTAATAGCATATTATGAATAGTAGACAACCTATCACCGCCAAAAGAATTAGTTACATGTATTTGATACGATCATCTTTTCGACTCTTACTTCTCAAGTTTCTCCAAAATAGAGTTCGTGGCGCCGTCAAGATAATTCTTATTTGGTGTGTGCACTTTAGCTGTACTAGTAATTTCTTTCACAATGTGTTTGCCCAAGATTTTCTTATAAATATCAGTGTATTCTTTCTTGAGTAGATTAATAACATGTGACAAGCAGAGTCTTCTCACAAACCAATTTTAATTTATCAAAAGTATTTTACGCACCCATAATAAAGACTTACTTAACAGTGTGGGTATCTTCATCCGTCAGGGGTGATTCGTTTAATGTTTCAACCGCATATAGAAATAACTGGAATTTCAGTGATTCTTTTGCATGTTCTTTCAACAGCACCATGTATTTAGAGGGGAGTACAGCTTCTTCGATCCCATTGAATTTACCATGTGCAAATTGTAGTACAACATCTGATAATAAAGAAGCAGACAACTATAAATAACAGAAGTTAAATCAATGCATTGCATTATCATAATAAATTACAAATACCTCCTCTGTATCATCTACTTTACGTTTGTTAGTATTTCGAATGAACTAGCCCTGAAAATGGATGGCGCTTAAGCGTGTTACCCATATTTTCCAGTTATTGTAAAAAGCGAAACAATAACGAGTAGGCAGGCGTGGAGGTTTTTATAAACTGTTAAGAAGCTCTTGGAGTGATCCGGAGTGAAACAGCCTTGATTCGAAGAGGATAACCACATTTTTTGCCACTTGTGAGCTTGCACTCTTGAAAGCGTTCAAAGAATCCTTTTTGAGCTGATGTTCTACCAGTTTCTATTATTTTTTTTTTTAAAAAAAAAAGATCAGTAAGAAGGAATCCAGCTAAATTATAGTTTTACACACATATCCCAAAGCCAATTCGTATGCCCGATCCCAATAAGTCATTAGAAAATGGTATAGTAAACAGACAATTTTTTTCCTTCCTTTACACTTTCAGTAAACTTATAAGTCGATTACTGCTTCCAATCTCTTTAATTAATCTTTTCCGCTAAATATCAGCTAATTCTCTACCATTATTCACCGTAAGAGAAGAGCTCAAACTAGGAATCGCTTCTTGGTTTTCTGCAATAAACCTGGTGAGGGAGAGATTCTGGTGACTTGACACGTATTTTTTCACAACTTTAAATGTTCATTAGCAACAATAGACTGTTTTTCATAGTCTGAACTTGCTATCATAACCGTTAATAACTCATTAAAAAGTAGTTTTAAGAAAAAGCAAAATTAAAACTATTGTTTGAAAATACATTTTCCAGATTTGGTTGCTCTTTCAATTTGCTAGAAGGCATGAAGGAAAAGTGGAAATAATTCAAGTAGCAAATTAGAATCTGGCTAAATAAAAAGTAAAACAGGCTTTGGATTTGGGTACGGGAAGGCGAGAAGTGGGCTGGGATCGGTTATGGTAACATCGATATGGAAGGTATCATTTAGATGACATTTTTTGTCAATTTTTGTAAGAAATGTAAGGATGAGTGGCAATCGATATATCCAAAAGTGATATATGAAGGATTTATTATGTTCTTGTGTAGACGATGTGTAAAAGAGGCGATGAAGTAATTGGTCAAGTGTATCGGGATCGTTTGCGTATCCTGATAGTTGAAGTTTTCTGTATAAAGAGAAGCAGTTCAGTAGATGAGCACGCGTAGTGAGGGCTTCAGATATGCAGTTGGTGCAGGTAATAGGCTTACCTAAGAGCCATCCTCTTTTCCAGTTTATCATGCGGCTGCGATCACAATTATGCATTGGCACGGCATAATCGGAATATTGTATTATTAGCTCAATAACCTCAGCCTGGATAATCCTTTGTAGATAGTCAGAGAACATAGTGTGCAGTGTAATCAGATTGAAGTTTATGAAGTATTTCGAATTTAATTAGCCGGAAGGCCCATTTTACTTTCGAAAAATGTAACATTAAATTAGAAGTATTATCATTATAATTGTCAATTTGTGGCCACGACAATCCTCGTCATCTCCGCTCCTGCTACTGCTGCTGGTATTGCTGGTATTGATATCCATCCATGTCCAAAAAGGGCAAGTGGGGAAGAATTGGGATTGGGCGGGAAATTTATGAATAGGGTCTGCCAATTAAAGTGCAATTTCACCCAGACAATAAGAGAAATCTGCATGTATTCTTCTCAGCCAATGCTCTCTGTTTAATTTTCATTTTAAAATGATTTGTATGATAGTGATGAATACGGGAACAAAAAAATTTTCAAGCATGAATCGAGCCGTACGGTTAGTATGTTCAAGTATTGAATGTGCTAGTAAGTTTATGAAAAATTCAATTTGAAAATTTCTGATTTGATCTGATCAGAAGTAAAGAAAACAAAATGTTTACCTGAAACCATTGAAACTGAAACGAACTTTTTTCCAGATACTGAAATTTTGCGGTGGTCTGCCGAGCGGTGCACCACATGCAAATCAACAAATAATACCTACAAGAAAGAACATGCCTTGTAGATAATATTGCATTCGAGTGACGAACTTGAGATAGTTGAACATATTGTTCAATCCGAAATCCAAATGTTTTCCACGGAGTGCTAAACCCACATATGTGTTTACCTAATGGCGTGACAAATTATCGAACGGTTCTTCTGCACACACTCCGTCTAAATCAGTATTTTCTATTTTCCATTTTCGCCAAGTGGGGGGGGGTACTTTCGCAATGTATATAAAAGAAATCAGAAAATCAGGTATCCTTCTCACTTCAGTTTTCTACATCATTAAACATACAAATCGAAAATGAATTCCCTTGATATGAAATTACCCAAGTACATGGTTTACTGTGTAACCATTGCCTGCCTCGGATCTTTCAGTAATGGTTGGGTCATCGGCTCTGCTAATGTTCCCGGTGCTGTCACTCATGCTTGCGCTAATGGTGCTGCTCATGTTGCAAATAGTGCTTTCCCTGATTGTCTCCCCATGAACGACGCTCTTTGGGGTTTCGCCGTTGCCTCTTTCTGTGTCGGTGGTCTCTTTGGCGGTCTCTTTGGTGGCCTTATTCAAACTAAATTTGGTCGTAAGAAGACCATCATTTTCAACAACATTGGCTGGATCATTGGTGCTATCTTGATCGGTGCTTCTGTTTCTCCTGCCATGTTCATTATTGGTCGTGTCTGCTGTGGTCTTTCTTGTGGTCTTGGTTCTCTCTCCACTCCTACCTACGTTGGTGAAGTCTCTACTATCAAAGGCCGTGGTACTATGGGTACATGTAATCAATTTGCTATTGTCATTGGTATCTTGCTTGCTTCTGTCATCGGTCTTCCCCTTGCCTCTGTCCCTCTTTGGAGAATCAACTATGCTATTGTTGCCGTCCCTGCTATCGCTCAATTCTTTTTGATGGCCGGCTGTGTCGAGACTCCTCGTTATCTCATATCCCAAAACCGTATTGAAGAAGCTCGTGATAGCCTCCAAAAGTTGCGCCCTGGAGCCGATATCGAACAAGAATTTTTTGAGCAAGTTGAGGGTATTCTCGGTTCTTGTGCTGCTCGCGCCATCACTGCTTCAAATAATGGCACTGATGATAAGGTCGAAGTAAAGGAAAACGAAACCAAACTTGAAGAAGGCGTTGTCAGTGAAGAAGGCGACGATGCTGCCCGTGCTCCTATGAACATGATCCAAATATTTGTTGACCCTCTCATCCGCAAAATTGCTGTAACTGTCTTGCTTCTTCACGTTATCCAACAATTGATCGGTATGAATGCTGTCATGTACTATTCTACCACCATCTTCAACATGTCTTTTGATGCCAATATGTCCATGTACATGGCTATTGTCACCACTGTCGTCAATTTCATCTCTACTATTGCCTCTTTAATCTTGATTGATCGCATGGGTCGTCGTCCTCTGCTTTTGATTGCTGAAGCTGGTGCTTGTATTTTCTCTGTTCTTTTGGTAATCGGTTACGTCTACGAAGTCGGTGCACTTCTGATCGTTTCAGTCTTTGGCTATGTTATCTCATTTGCTATTGGTGTCGGCCCTATTCCTTGGATGATTACCTCTGAAATGTCCCCTGTCTATGCTTCCTCAGCTGTTGGTGCTGTTGCCACTGCCATGAACTGGGCCATGAATTTCTTGATTGGTCAATGTTTCCCCGTTATCTTTGCCGCAATCCAAGGCTATTCTTTTGTTATCTTTGCTGCAATTGCTGCCATGGCTTTCGTTTTCACCTGGTTCTGTGTCCCTGAGACCAAAAATCGCTCCATTGAATCCATTGTCAAGTCTTTCCAGACCTAAACCATTCTGTTGTTTAAATCTTTCAATCCAATTTAAATCCACATTTGTATATTAGCATTTCTTTTCAAAAACGTTGATCGTTTAATAAAAATTTTAAATCAAAACGTAAATGGTTGCTTCCCTACTAAGATTTCCAAAAATAATAGTTGGCTTATAATAAGTGGTCTTGATGCTTGAAAGTATCTTGCATATTGCATGGAAAGGAAAATAAAGGTTAACATACTGTGCAATTCTTATACCAGATTTTAACGTCTTGAAGCAAAAAATCTTCTCTAGTCTATCATGATAAACTAGATATCTAAGGAACATGAGACAATGCTGATTTCTGACTTGACTTCAAATTGACAGTTAATCTCAACGATTGATCATAACAGTTGATCCAGCACTGGTTACAACAGTTGACTGCTCTATGCAGAAACAAATAAGCTTCTTCTGAATCAGGATTTTTGAGAGCACTGACAACCTTATTGAATCTATGCTTGATTTTGATATTCTGCTGCTTACCTTCCTTGTGACCAATGCCACAATAAAAAGGTACCTATTGGTTTACAAAATCGTTGCTAAAGAGGATCGATTTGTAAAATGATCGCGAGGTTATAACGTGATTAATGCTTCCGCGCAGCATCGAATTCAGCAGACTAATTTTATGCATATTTCTCGGCTTCCACAAGCTCCATCACTCATTTTTCCCGCCCGACTTTCTTAATTTGTCGAATGCAAATCCGCACATGACTAGATGGATCCTCGTACAGTCGCTATTGCTGAAATCGCTAATAAAACTGTTAGTATACAGGGTTCAGATCTTCTCGCATACGACAATGGCACTTATTAGCTGTACGCATCATAAAATGTTGGCAGTTATTTGTACACATATCCATCTGGGGTATATACAGTTTTTCAATGAAAAGATCTAATATTTTTATTTTTATTTTTTATTTTTTTTTTACTTACATCTGATATATATCATCCCACCAAAAAGCAACTGACAGTAATCAATTGATATAAACAATACGACAAATGCTGTGTACCTTGATTTGCTCTACCGCATCTAATTTGACATAAAATCCTTGCAATTAATTCCTTTTTCTTCCTTTCTTTCTTTGTCTTGCATATCTTTTTCAACACTATGGTTTTCGAATCAAAATATTATGACATTTTGGGTGTACATCCCAATGCTTCAGAAGCAGAACTTAAACGAGCATACAAAAGGCTTGCTTTGAAGTATCATCCTGACAAGGTAAGTTTTTTAAATCGCTTTGAAACTGAGTTGGTTTGAAGCCTAATTCATTCAAGAACCCCAACACGGGAGACAGGTTCAAAGAGATTGCTCATGCGTACAAGGTTTTATCCGATGTTAAAGAGAGAGAACACTATGATCAATATGGTGAGATGGGTTCCAATGGACAAGGTGCTATGAATACCAAAGATTTTTTCCCTCAATCGTTTGGAGAAAGTGAAAATGTGGAAGGAGGTTATTTCAATCCTCAAAGCTCTCTTCGTGGGAAGAATACAGTGTATCATCTCAAGGTCAGTCTTGATGATCTATACTGCGGAAGGGACAGTAGGCTTGCTCTTACAAGGAAAGTCCTCTGCGGCAAGTGCGGGTGTAGAAGGTGTAAGCGGCAAGGTTTTTACTATATCTCTCATAAAACAGGCTCTATCCAGCAAACTGTAAGTATTCCTTTCCAGAAAATTTCACTCGGTATATTTTACTGACTCTCTGTATACAAGTGTGAGGATTGTCAGGGTACTGGTGAAAGTTTTGGCCATCAACATCGCTGCTACTATTGCTTCGGAGCAAAGACTGTGAGTGACAAAAAGTTTTTGGATGTGCATATTGAACCTGGCATGCGTGATGGACATCACTTTATATTCTATCGTGAAGGCGATCAGTCTCCTGGTATAATTCCCGGCGACATTATCATACAGATCAACCAAGAGCCTCACCCAGATTTCATTCGTCAGGGTGATGACCTTGTTTATCAAGCCAGGATTGATCTATTAACTGCATTGGCGGGCGGTCAGTTTGCTATTCCTCACCTAAACAACCGAATCCTATTAGTGAGTTTGATCCCTGGCGAAATTACTCAATCCGACACAGTAAAAGCTGCTCTTAATGAAGGTATGCCTATTCATCATATTGGAAGATGCGGCCATCTCTTTGTCAAGTTTATCATTGAATTCCCTAAAAAAAACTGGATTAACAATGGAAATTTGAAGAAACTGGCGGCTTTCTTACCTCCTCGCAACCTTATACCTTCCGTCGGCAGTGGAAGTGTTACATGCGTTACCCTGACTAATACTTATCAGTATACATCTTGATGATGGCGATGGAACATAACATGTCGCTATTAACACAGTAAAAATTGCAGGACCAATATCTAAACTATTTATACCATAATAACATTCTAACAAAAGTAAAATAAAATAGAAACTTAACTCTTTACATGATTTGCATATCAACATGTGAAGCCATCAAGACAGTAATCTCAACATCCAAACCTTTAAAGAAAACATAACATTATCTTTTTAAGAATGCAGAGCGTAAATTATCTGGGAGTTGTTAGAGGGTATGTTATCGCATTCTATAAAAGAGGATGGGAAAAAAACATTTCTTGTTAGACAGGTATGTCAAGTCAGTAAGCGAACTGACACGCTGACTTCTCAACCTCAAGTTTTGAACCGACATGTAGAATAAATAAAACTAATCCTCGGGACTCTTACAGTCATGTACAGTGCTTCCACTCTCAATTTACTGAATGCATGAAAACTCTGGTTACTTTTTTGAAACTAATTTGATCAAGTATTCGAAGCTAATTTGCCCTGCTTTTTGAAAATAAATTGCTTACTTTTTACAATAAGATTACCAACCTTGGTCTTTGACCAGTCTTCGTTACTATAAAGTCCAATTTTCGCTTTTCTACTATCCAAAATTCGTTTTAGTAAAGTAACCAGAGTTTTCAAGCATTCGGTAAATTGAGAGTGGAAGCACTGTACATGACTGTAAGAGTCCCATTTTTCTCAAAAGGCGGATTTTTGACATTTGATGTAGCTTTTATAAAACTATTAGATAAAATCTCGATTTTTTAACCGATTTTTTACATGAATTCTTTATTTTGAATGAAAAATGTGAAATGCAAAGTGAAATGCGATGATTTAAAATGCTTAAAGAGCACCATCAACCTTGGCAGCGTGAACGAGAAGATCGACAACACGGTTGGAATAACCGTATTCGTTGTCATACCAGGCGATGAGCTTGACAAAGGTGGGAGTCAATTGGATACCGGCGGAAGCATCAAAGACAGAGCCTATAAATTAAATTTTAGAACTTGCGTGTGGAAAGCAAGCGTGCTTAAGGTCAACTTACTTGTCTTTTCTCCTACAAAGTCAGAGCTGACAACACTGTCCTCAGTGTAACCGAGGACACCCTTCATTTCGTTCTCAGAAGCCTTCTTGACAACTGCTTTGATTTCATCATAAGTGGCACCCTTGGCGAGGTTGACAGTCAAGTCAACAACAGAGACATCAGGAGTGGGTACACGGAAGGCCATACCGGTGAGTTTACCGTTGAGGGCAGGAATGACCTTACCGACAGCCTTGGCGGCACCAGTGGAGGAAGGAATAATGTTGGCAGCGGCAGCACGACCACCTCTCCAATCCTTGTGAGAAGGACCATCAACAGTCTTTTGAGTAGCAGTGGTAGCGTGGACAGTGGTCATCAAACCATCAGCAATACCAAAGTTATCATTGATGACCTTGGCAAGAGGAGCCAAACAGTTAGTAGTACATGAAGCGTTAGAGATAACCTTGTATTCAGACTTGTAGGCATCAAGATTGACACCGCAGACAAACATAGGTGCATCAGCCGAAGGAGCAGAGATGATAACCTTCTTAGCACCACCCTTAAGATGTGCAGAAGCAGTATCGATCTTGGTGAAGACACTACACAACGCAACGTTAACATGAGTGCATAACGATAGATCAGTACAAAACTTACCCAGTGGATTCGACAACGTAATCGGCACCAGCAGTACCCCAAGGAATATTTTCAGGATCACGCTCAGCAGAAACAGAGATTTCATGACCGTTAACAACGAGCTTACCATTCTTGGCCTCAACGGAGCCATCGAAACGACCGTGAACGGTATCGTATTTCAACATGTAGACCATGTAGTCAAGAGGAATGAAAGGATCGTTGATAGCGACGACTTGGACATCCTTGTTTGATTCAGTAGCACGAAGGACAATACGACCAATACGACCGAAACCGTTAATACCGACTTTGACAACCATTTTTAGAGTATATGAATTTTATATGAATATATGTAGAACAAAGCTGATTGCCAGGTAAACGCATTGGGTTTATATAAGTTTTACAATGTCTCAGACTTCATGGGTTTTTGAGGGAGAATTAATCCTGTTTTGGATCGGATTAGGATCGATTAGTGACCTGATCTCGGCCAAGTCTTTGATTGCAATGGACTCAGTCAGACATGTAGATGCGCTGCCGTTTTTTAGTGAATGATAGCATTGATAACGTGTCATCTATTGTCCGCTTTGCCATGTTTTAAAGGAATCCCACTGTACAAGCTGCTATGATCAAGATATTTTTTTTCCTTGGTGAATTTCCGTGGACATGAAATTATCCATTTGCCTGCTCTTTGAAATAAAAAATCCCCATGTAGCTCCCCCCCCCGCTACACGTATCTCAAGGGTTTCTAAATTTTGCATTACTTTGTCAAAACGTCATTTGCAAGTAAATATTATACTAACTGACAAGTGTTGCGCGTAGTTCATGTTACATTTGTACCACTGCCAAAAAAAAAATTTGAAACAGATATAATCAGTGATAAAATCGCATAATCCTCTAGTATGTAGATCTAAAGATTGTAGCAACATACGTTTATCTTGCCTAATTTGCAGTATTTTCTTCAAACGCAAGCATTTATCAAGAAGCCAACGAATACATGGAGTCATTGTCATAATTATATAGTAAGCATTAGCTCAGTAATCAAATATGTATTCTTTACTGCACTGTGGCGTACATAGAGTAAATGTCTCAAATCTTGGCCAAATCTATTCCCAGTTTTACCCATAGAAACATCAGAGATTTCGTAGTTAAAACAATGAGGATGAATAGATTCTAATGTATTTACGTGATTTTCAACAGATGCATTTATATTTATTTAGTTGTAATATACTGCAATAGACTTGTACCATAAAAACACATAATATTTGTATACAATTAAAGAATATTGTTTTGGCATGTTTCGCATCTGTACGCCAACTTTATTAAGGTTCGCTCCTATTTAATCTGGTAAAAAATTATAATCCTCATGTAGAAATCTCCCCTGATGTTTATCGTCTTATCCGATTTTGAATTTTATATACGGTAGAAGATAACAATGCCATTCTTTACATTTCATTTCTTATTTTTTTCCCCCAAAAACTTTATAACCACATCATGGATAGCAGATGACAAAACGTAACAAACGAAAGCAGTATTGTATTTGCATATGCAAATGCTAGGTGTTGTACAACGAATCTGCATATATGGGTAAAGACTGATATCGGTATGTGCAAAAACGACTTTCCGTAGTAGCAAAGTTTATATTTGACATGATTAGTAAGGATAGCTCCATACTTGCCTGATGTTAAGAACGGCGTCGGTTCATTCGGACGAGCCAGATTAAAAAATTTAATAAACCTTCATGTCAATTTTTTGGTAGGAAGATACAGTATATTCTGTATTGCATTTACAAAAAAGTAATGAGGTTTAGTAAAACATCTAGTGTTATACGTATTACAAAAACGTCATTTCTACAGAATCTTTGAACTGCTTTAAAACAATAAAAAATACAATCAGTATCAAGCTATAATTTTTACTTGAAAACTGGTCTTTATTCAAAATACAAAGAATTTTATACTTCATATTGATCTATCACTTATATTGTAGTAGAAATTAAGGACCTGTTATTTTTTAAGGACGAAGTCTCTCAACTTTGCAACCAATTCTTCCAAGTCAATCAAAATACTATTCTTCCTTTGATTAAAGAGAGTGTCTATGTCGTTGGCACCAGCTTTGGTAATAACACCGTCAAGGTCATCGCTAGAAAGAGAATCACACCCTTCAGAGCCAGCGTATTCACTACATTCTTCAGAGGGTGCTCTAGCGCCAGTTTCTAAATGATCATTACGAATGTGTGCTTTCAACTCTCCAATATTGGCAATCGGAAAATGAGCCCAACAGCAAGGACAAGCAGAATGACGAATCTCCGTATCTTTATCCTTGACATAAAGATAATCAGGGTTGTTGGGCCTGTGGCGGCCAGGAGTCCTTGCCATTGCTACAATTGAATGGTAAGATCTTAGATGGTTAAGAAGAGCAGTAGGTGTGGAGAAAATGATGTCGCACTCCGGACACAGGTTTTCAAGACTAACAAGTTGGGGAGACATTTAGATTGACCAGATATTTATTGTATAAAGTTATAAACAAGATGAATCAAGCGTATTTATATAAAAAAAAAACACTTTTCTACCATTGTTCATTTCTTATAAATTCATATGAATGTATATAATGTGGTAAATGCAGCTTGATATTTAACGATTAATATGTTTGCTACAAGAGTCTTTATTGTTCAAATTCCAATAGCTGTACGCCGAGGCGAAGTGTCAAGTGTCTTCATTGTCTTTGTGTACGAATATACGAGCAATTCTTTTATACAAAGTAAAATACATGCACAATCTCTTTTAAATAATCATTAAACATTGATCCTTTATAAAAATTCGTCATCGTATTTGATGTAAGAAGCATAGACGAGTTGATCTAAACACAAAGACGAATACATACAAATGAAATTTCATTGATTTTACTTTGTGTCTTGGTGTGGTTGGGGCCATATTATTACAAAAAAATGGAGCGCATACAGGCTCAAATTATGCAATAGATGTTACCATGTACTCTAATATCGCATGTGCCTGACTTATTACAACACTTTCCTTTGCATTCAGATATTTTCAA
>MU619328.1:40632-55778 GCA_025201805.1 Parasitella parasitica
AAAAAAAAAAAAATGCTATTAGTTTCTGATGTATTCAGTTGATATTCTCAATTACTTGATATGTCTGGTAATAGAATCTGCTGTAGCAGCCCTCTTTTTCACTTGCACTGTTGGTGTTATCACGGATTGTTGCATGTTTATGTAAAGAGTAGCGAAGAAAAGGAAAAAAAAAATTTATTTAGAAAAAGGTCATTAAAGCAAAACAGGCGTAAAATAAACCGACTGGATACGCTACTAAAAATCTTTGTTCGTTCAAGTGAAGAACGCTGGAAAACATGCCAGAACTCGAATACGTACACCATAAAATACTAACCACAGTGAGGGCAGTTCCGATGATGTTATCCAATTTCAACACAACACTAAACCCACTCAACATCACCATTGGCAAAAGACAATATCCCAACACACTTGCTGTTCTTGACCAATCAATACCATTTTCACTCATCATATTTAAAATGAGGTAGATGCTAACAACGCCCATAACACCAACACCATAGATGTATCCGAAATGTGCCTTTCTTGACAATAACAAAAATGTACCAAATAAAAAGATGAATAAAAGTGGCCCTGCTAAATCCGTATCGTCCATAATTGTATGAGGAACAGTTCGAAAAGGATTCAACACTGCGAGACTCTATATAAACATATCAATTATTGATTCACCTGCAAACAACTTGCTACTACCTTTGATTTGATATGGCCAAAGTTGAGGCCAAGCTCTTCTAATAAAGGCGGTTCATCCGCAAATCCGCCTGTTCCAAACGCGCTCCAAAAAGATCCAGATGATCCAGTGGTATAATTGTAGTTGGGTGTATGCATATCACCTGTAGGTGGACTACTGTAATAGTTATTGGTATTGCTATTATACTGGTCTCCATAATTCGATGAATAGAACTGTAAACCATCGCCGCCAGCGCTAGGTGTGGAGGTTTGCGGTTGGCCATAATATTGATTCTGGTTGTTATCAAACAAGACTGAATGAACGGGTTGTCTTGAAGTCATGTTTTTTTTAAAAAAGTATGTAAGAGAAAAAGCCTGAACGTGCTCAACTTGTGTCTCTCACCTAAGGTGCACCTCTGGGATGCTCTTCACCTGGGTTTGGTTGACCGCTCCTGTTAGAATGAAACAAATGTATGCTTTCCAGAAGTATTTTACGTAAACTATCAAATTTATTTTTTTAATCCCTGACAGTCTGTCAATGTTGCCTCTGCGGTTTTGTCACTGACTGCCAGGCAATCTCTTTTAGCACCGGTTTCACTTTGGCCCAAAACTCCTCGATTGAACAGAGGAATGGAGGAGATGGGGAGTGAGTAATAGCCTTGAGTCCTTGCTTTTTCAATGTGTTTTCGAACTTTGATCGTTTTGCGGATTTTTGCGTTGTCCATGACAATGGAAGGATTCCTTTTTTACTGCATTATTAGCAGATATAAATGAAAAATAAAAATTGTATAATAAGTTGCTACAGCAACACTTTGATATGAAGAACAGTTTTCAAAAAAGTAAAATGCGAGCTTATCGACCTCTCATTTAATCAACAAAATGCATTTTATCACAACACAAACACATCTTCCAAGCTCTAACCCTGTAAATGTTGCGATGCGGGAAAGATAATACCAAGAGAGCAACAAGACAAAAGAGTGAGGGTGAGTTTGGGGAAAGCGACTGATGTTCAATGAATATACAGTTGTTCAATACAATAACTAGGACACGAAGTCCGTCAAACCACAAAGGAAGCTACACGTTAACGAGGTTCCAGGGTCCCACCCTAAACATGTTACCATAACCGTATCAGTTTACTACTCCCATATGCCTTCTAGGCACCAGAATGAAGAGAAACAAAGATAACTAATACAACAGACACACCGTGCATCAAATCTTAAGACGGAAGACAGATATCAGGCTGTTAAAGAGAATAAAAGTAGCATGTTATATGATCCGGCGGAAAAGGGGCATTGGACATTGGTCA
The DNA here is from genome assembly GCA_025201805.1 of Parasitella parasitica. Lineage (NCBI taxonomy): Eukaryota > Fungi > Mucoromycota > Mucoromycetes > Mucorales > Mucoraceae > Parasitella > Parasitella parasitica. The sequence continues at coordinate 42,599 of MU619328.1, forward strand.
AATGATATCTGATCACCTCTACAACTGACAAAACTTCACCACTGAGTAGTGTGACCCAAGTTTATTGAATACAAAGAAATATATAAAAACTCAATTTGAAATAAATCGCAGCACAAATTTTTTTCTTTTTTCATGCTTTAACGACATGGACCTCAATTTTTTTAACGACCTTCAGCAATCGTTGGAGCAAGAATCCAATAGAAAAGATGTAATGGAAAGGCGCGTGTGATTTTTTGTTTCAAGTGAACTTAAAAGTAAATATCTAGGAAATTCGAGCTACAGTCAAGGGATTGGACAGAGCTTGTCGACAGTTGAACGCGACTTTGAATCAAGTGCATGCTGACCCCTCAGGCCTAGGTAATTGGAGCATTTGTCAAGAAGTTTATTTTATTAATAGTTTGCTGTAGTTCCAGATATTGATTTTACACAGGTGCGAGAAACATTGCAGACACTATCAAAGTTGATACCAGATAACGAGTTTTTCAAGTATAATGATTTATGGTCTAGAAGTACACAACAGGCTGTTTTTTTGATTGTATTCAAATCATATCTTGACCAAGGAAAAATCATCAATATTATACCCACTGTCGAGGAAACTTTACAAGGTATAATATCTCTACGTGCATATGTACGTTTGTAATTGGATTAGTAATAAGTTACTGTCTTTACAAGTCAAGGTGGACATCCATAATGATTTAAACGAATTTCATATTCAACTTGAAGATATACTTCATGCTTATATTTCCCTGATTAATGAACTAGTAAGTGAAAAAATGTCGAAAAAAGAAAACCTTTTTAAAGTTAAATAATTAGTCAAGACTTTGCATCAATTCTGTTACAGTGGGCGATTATGAACGTCCCTTGACCATATCCAAACATGTGAAGGATCTAAGTGCAGGATTCCAAATCTTGAATCTAAAAAATGACATTTTGCGTAAACGGTAAAGTCGATCTTTTCCTGAGATTTATAGTATTTGGGCTAAGATATTATACCTGCCAAGTAGATTCGATAGCATTAAATATGATGTCAAAAAGATTGAGGAAGTTGTATATGACATTACTTTGCGTGGATTACACAACGCATCCAAAAAGCGAGTTTTGATCGATGATGAGGAAGATCAGCCGACAGCCCTCAGTGGCAAAAAAATGCCTAAGAGTTAAATATACATGAAGTCCATTTATTTGATCTCGTATTATTTAAATTAGGCCCTCCCAAATAAGTATGCATAAATATCAATCATAGCAACAATCAGCGATTTATGTATTTATTCAATAAAATATACGCAAATTTTAAAAACAAAGTAACTTGACAAAGAACACTTATTAAACTAATCGAGCATTATCAGACCATAGCCTAGACAGATATAAACTTGAAGATGCTCCAAACTGAGAACGTCAACTTCCATAGAATATTACCAGGAGCTTTTTGAATATTTACTTTCGTTGAACACAAGCTTGAATTGCTTAATTTGGTGCCTTAAATAGCGATGACTTGGGGTGCTCTTACGCAATATCTATCATATATGTGTAATGGTTCAATAAATTTGACAGGTAGTTTAATGGCTCTTTACATTTTTTGTTAACTTGCTTAATAAATATGTCTTTTGACTATATTTACGAATAATTAGATGCAGGGAAAAAATGAGTTTTAACATGATACGTAGCGGTGCCAGTCTTCTTCAATGCAAGACTACTCGTCAAGTGTTTGGATCATTGCCCCTGCTTATCATCCTAACTCACATTGACTGGTGTCTGATTTTACTAGAGTTAACAAGGTCCTAAGGTTCAATTTGCAAAAGGCTGCTTTTTTTTCGACGTTCATGTAACCGTCTTGTTAAATAGAACAGAAAAAAGTGTGAGACCGCAACGGACCTGCGTACACAGAGGATATTGACATTACTAAGGCTTATCAGTCTCCACAGATACATTCACAAACAAGTTAGATTGATCAGTGCCGACAAATATAAAAATTGTTGCAGTGAGGCATATAAGTACTCAAACTCTCCTGTATCTACTGCGTTTTTCATTTTTTTCGGAAGTGTGCGCCATCAACTTAATAATCAGTAATCAGCAATATTAATCCATTACGTCGTACAAACTTTTTTTAAACGTTTTTCCCAAAAATGTCCACGTTCCCTTATTTCGTACTACAGAGACCTTTATTTATATTAAAGGCCATTGATCTGTGGTACATGAAATAGAGTAATTAATTTCAAGTACAACAGAGGAATCTGTCAAATCAAAATCAGTATGATGATTCGGAGTGAGTGGATTGTATGAGAATGCGCATCTCGCTATCACAGAAAGCCTAGTTCAGTCCTAGAGAGAACAACGAGATAGCGTTGGATGTGGCTGTGTATAACTGAGGGGTTTGCACTGTGTAAGCCTGACTCTATTTTTCCTCTTTTTTTTTTTTAAGATTAATCATTTTCTTTGCGTTTAAAATAATCTCAAAGAATTCGAAGAAGCACATAAAATCTTCTATTCAAAAAATGCTCGACTATGAGGCATCAAATGTATTTTGTCTGGGATGATTTATAGTGCTGTTTTTTTTAATTGGTCGAACATTACTCACCTTTTTATGGTAATTGTCTTTTGCAAATTAGAATAGCAAAAAATCATAATTGTCCTCTTCTCTTGTTGTTATCTCTTTCTTTCTGATTTACATTACATTTACTCGTCGTACAACAAACCCGTTCCACAGCCCTCAATCACTACCGAATCACACAAAAAGTGGGGCAAGATGAGCAGTAATAGCGCCGTGAATGTAGAAGCAGCACAAAGCTTTAATGGTGGCATTATTTTTGTGAGCTACCTTATCTCTGTTGCTGGAGCGCAAACGACATTAGAACTACTAACGAGAAGAACACATATAAGAGGATACTACAACTGGTGCGTAATTCAGATACACAAAAGAGATAACTCTTGTACAAGTGCTGATTGACATTGGCGTGCGTTTCATTAGGTTCTTGTTGACAGCTGCTGCATTTGTGATGGGTGCCGTTTGTGTTTGGTCAATGCATTTTATAGGCAATAACAGCATGACGCTTATTGTGCAAGACGAGCCTTATCAACTGTCATACAAGGCCGGCTACACTTTTGCTAGTTTGATCGTCGCCATTGCCTGTATGTTTTTAGCGTTTGCATTTGTTGGCATCACCGAAGAAGCAAAGATATCTAGAATTATACCAAGCGGGGTATTTGTTGGGGTAATGTCGATCAAACCAAATGCCATATTTGCGTGTCTTGACAAGTTTTCTTTCTGTAGTTGGGCATTGTTTGCATGCATTATATGGGTAAATCTTTCAATTGTCAAATGCGTGCGCGCAATAAGCATTAACGGGAATATTTAGGTCAATTCGCCATCGATTATTTTGTACTAGTCTATAAGACAGGTTACCTTATTGGTGCAATTGTAATCGCTTGTGTTGCTGTAACTGTCGCTCTGTACATATTCTTCAAATTGAGAGAGAAGTGGATTATTTTTTGGTACAAGCGCCTTGGATGTGCTTGCTTGATGGCTTTGGCTGTTTGTGGTAAAATAAGCTCTCTCTTCATACCCTTGCTTCTTGTCAGCAATGACTAACAACATCTGCGCTATTAGGAATGCATTACACAGCTTTGGTGGGTACAGAATTTTATAGACCCAGCCCGCATGGCTCTATTCCAGTACCAAAGCTACAAACACCAGCCCTTATTGGCATCATCTCGGCCGTCATAGTGTCCGCGTGTGTTGGATTAATATACATTAGCGTTAAGGCAGGAATGAAAAAATTACCAATGTACACCAAGAATACCAACAAGAGATTGATCCTTGATTCGGTTATTTTCGACCCCATGGGCCGTATTCTTGTAAAAGTAGATGGCACACTGCCAATGACTGAGATTGTACATAATTTGGAGTTGAACGTAAGATATCGCTCCCTCGGTCTCTGCAAAATTATTCACAGGGCTGTGTAAATAATATAGGAATCCAAACAAGAGTTCTCATCCAGTCATCCGTTGTTTGTTCGCCTCTTTGAGACGGCTGTACGTAAAGCATCAACTGGGTTCGCGGGAGAGAATCGTCCATCTGGTTTATCAGGGACTTCGTCGATGGAAGCGTTTGATGTGATTGAAAATCAATTTCTGGATGGCTGTCAAGAGCTGCGACGAGAACTTGGGTTCGACCACTTTGGCGATATTGGCATTCTCAGTGATATTGTAGTTGCAACTGACACCATCGCGAAATCAATGCAAAAGTTTGCCAAGAGCTCCCAACTATTCAGAAGCTCCTCGGGATCTAGCTGGTCCCAGAAAGTGGTAGTTCAGCATTCAACCAATATTGAAGTATCGACTCGGCAGCAAAACTTGCAATCTGAAGATGAACATGACGACTGCCATCGTCAAAGTACGGGAAGCGGCATAGACAAGGCTAAAGTCGCCAAGAAAGTCTACAGATGGGCCCAACACAAGAAGAAATCGGTGGCGGACGACGAAGAAACAGTAATTGAAACAATCAATACCAATAGTGGCAAGCGCTCCTCAGGTGGAACTACGCTGGTTATTTTTAACAACAACGGACATTGCTCGTCCTCGGAGGAAACGACCCATCAAGACGATGTCAAATCTGTTGCGGATCGTTTATCCGTAGAAGACTCTGACGGCGAAGACAAACATATTTTTATGGTGCGTAAACTTGTACAAGAGAAAGACGTTGATCGCCTACTCTCCCAGGGCTATCGTTTTGCAGAATCTATCTTTATTGCCAAAACAATGGGTTCTAAACTGCGAATCCCAACCGAGCATATGCGACATCACTTTGCAGATCTGCAACAATTGTCCGACTCTGTTTGTGCCTTGACCCAGCACGATTGGGTGCCTTCTGATGTCGAACCGGCTCCCAATTCAACTATTTTCAAGGCATCTACCAAAAGCTCAGTATTAGTCGGAGCATTCGTACTTGTTGACGAGACAAGGGAGCTCACAAACATGCACATTTTGGTTGAAAAAGCAAAGCGGTTTGCCTTCCCATTTGTTCAGTTGTCGACTGACCAAAACATGGACTATCCTACGTATCTTGAGGCGGATCAAGTGGAATTCCTTCACGCTCTACAAGGCTATTCTCTGTTTGACATGACTAATTTGACACAACTTTTGCTGACACACCAAGCTCGGAAACTTCAAGAGCCTAAAATCACATTGCCTAGCGAACATTTCGTCCGTGGCATTGAACAGGCAGCGAAGCATTTACTGGAGTCAACTTCGTATAGCCGTGCTCTTTATCAAACCTCTAAACTACACGCTACCGTTTTGGACCTCCCACCATTCGCATTATCTACGGGCCCCTGTCAGCTTATCCTTTTCAAGTCGTTTGTCAAAACGCAAGGCGCAATTTCTGCCGTTAATCACACATTTTCCGAGTCTATGAAATGCATACCTTTGGCTTTATACAAACCTCTATGTGGATTTATTACAGATGAAGCAGCTGCTATCTACAAAGCAAGCAACCAGATAACTACGACACCTACTTATCTCATGCAGCAGCAAATGTACCGCCAGCAGACTAATTACGATAGCAATCGTAATCTATACAGCAACGGTGGTGAAGATGACATTTCTATTCAAATGGACACATTCAAAGATCAAATAGAGATTACTACAACTAAAACTACAACATCAATAGCAACATCAGAACAAGATTCCCCAGCGCCTACCGCCGCCAGTGATCCGTTTTCACTTCCTCCTCCTCCTAGAGCCAAGAGAAATCGATTTAAATTGACAGATGCATTGTTGAGTAATGCCACAATTGATACTCTATCTCCTTTACAAGATGAAAGCGTCAAAGCTACGTCCAGCACCCGCAATGTCCAATCATTGCAGGCGGCACCTTTGACGGTGCTCACAACACGAGATAGATTTTGGTGGATCAATCCTATTGTCGAAGAAACTATTCACACTATATAATACGAGTTATATAGAGAAAGAAAAAAAAAAGTACATGTATATATCTGATTTTCCGTACGTACGATACCCTTCTTTTTCACGTATCAAACACAACACACTACTCTGTATTTCTATTTCAAACAATATATGCCATGATCTAATTATAAACTTTGTTTTTCTCACTCTCACTCTTGCAATCTTTATACAATATTCTTTATAAACAATATTAACGATCCACATGTTTATTCTTCAAAATAAATCAAATATTTTGGATGCGTAATAAGGCTTTTTATGTATTTCTAATTTCAGGGTTTCTATTTGATGAATCTCTCAAGAGCCCTCGAAAAGTAGACGCCTGTTGTATCGAGAAAGTCTTGTTTTTGAAACTTCAATACGCTATCAAGTTCTTCATTTTGCTGGGGTATTACTGACTTGTCTTGCTTGTAATGGTAGTAAAATAGCTTGAAATCTTGAATAGAAGCACGCTTATTCAAGGCTTGCCATTTGAGCTTGGTGCACAAGATATCTGACATGGTAAGTAGCGTTGTGTCTGAATCTAATTGCCAAGTGGTTAGCATGCAACATGTAGGCGGCCCCAAGTATCAATTTTACCTTTAATGAGTCTCAACCCCTCCCAAATGATGATAGGCATAATGTGATCTGGCACAGAGTCGCTATTAATGAGTACCCTGAATTCGTTTGTGGCGTCTTCAAGTTCTGATCTTGCCATGTAGTTAGAGAGGTTGTGTAAATGTTGGTAAATTGTGTAATATACTCCATCATATTGTGTAGGGCCCAAAGATGAAAGATCAAACCAATTCCCAGTTTTTGCAAGATACCAAATCATTTCATAAAACACGCCGTCGATACATTGATCCTGCTTTGACTTTTCGTAGTAAAATAGAGCTCTTTTATAATCATTTGATTCCATGCACATGGTTGCTTTCTTCTTGTATATTTTTAACCCTGTTGATTCTAATGACTGACTGATACAGAACTCTACAACATCTATTATGACAGTGTCTTCCACGTTCAAATCCATAGTGTTTAAATGCTAGCATAACAAGACTTAGCAATCCAACAATTATGCAATCTATAACCTTGTTTACCTCCACAACAGCCTCCTTTCCTAAATCACCGCATTCCAGCATGTATATATAAGCCTGCCGCCATAAGCCAAATTGGTTCTTTAAAAATGACGCATAAAATAATATAAAATGTGTCTTCACTGGCATCGACAATATGTCCCTACCAACTGGAATCTTGATATCTCGGTCTATCATTTGATTCATTGTGAGTAGATCGGTTAAATGTGCAAGTAGCCACCAATCATAGTGAATGCATTCTTCCATAGCTTGATAGATATCGCCTGCAATAATAGATCGTAGTACTTTCTGTGATGAATAGGGTATTGGCCTGGGTGAATTTCGAGCTGAGAATTCATTGAAAGATCCAACTGAAGATCGATAATATCTGGAGCAGATATAAGCATGAATGTCGTCTTGTGTATGTTCAATTGTAACAGCTTCATTTCCCAAGAAAATTGACATGACGGTGCTTATCTGATCTGCGTGGTATTTGGTTTTCGAATGCACCCATCTTGTAGTATTCAAATTGTTGATGGCCTTCTCGAGTTTTTCTGAATCTGGTGGAAGATTCGAAATTATATCGCACAATTCCATAATATAAGGCAAGACATCACTGTATCTAGATAGAGATACGTCGAGTAAGACATGCTTGAGTATTGATGAAATTTGTTCAATGTAGCCCAAAGTAGCCATGCGAATGACATAGGGCCAAAAGTTGGGATGCTCGAATGTTCCTTCAGGATTGAAATATATCGCTTGCTTGTCGTATTCATAGTATAAAGCTATTTTTTTTTTTTTAAAAAAAAAGAATACGTCAATCATTGTATTCTGTCGAGTAGTTTCACTGTAGATCCATACATGTGTTGATTTGATTATGCCATTCCATCAAAGATTTGATATCGTCTTTGCACTCGCTGAAATACACGATTTGACACAACTGCCATATAGCTGATAATTGTAAATACACCTGGCGTTCTTTATTCAAGGCGAGTTCGTTATAATACTACATACAAATTAATTTTTTAGGTGTTGTGGACTTTTTTGCTGGGAATTACCTGCTCCACCAGCTCTATTTGTTCTCGTAGGGCATCGCCAAATTCTGCAGCTGCTTTGTTAACAGATACTGGAGATTCTCTATCGTCTGAAATTAGTATAACAATAATCAAATATGCATAATATAGAATACCTTTGGTGCAGTTTCTGGAAAATCAAAGAAGATTGTCTATATAACTGAGTCATACTCATGATTTAGTGCCGGTTCGCTTGAATATTACAACTATTTCCACGTACCATGGCGCGAGTATTGTGTAGATCAGAGGTATCTTGTAGTTTAGAGCGACAAACATCTTTTATATACAGTAGTCGACTCATGATGTTAATGTTTATATTATTATAAGAAAGCACGAAAAACCCGCAAAAAGTTTTCAACATATACTTTTGAATTCGCTGAAGCTGAATTATAATCTTCTAAATGAGGTACAGGGTGTAGAACTGATTCTATTCTGTGAGTCAACATCAATCAATCATTCCATCATTGATTAAAGTATGTTATGACAAATACAGGCTGACGTTATGTTGGCAACATTCTGGCAACGTATATAATGAGTGCGGTTCTCATTTTATTCTCCTTTTATCAATCAATACGTTACTGAAAGAACAAGATGGTAAAGAGAAAACAAACCAACAAAGAAGTTCTGGCTTTCACTTATCCGTGCTACATTTGCGGTAACATTCTTTATAAAGCCAAACAGGCCATTAACCATATTCAAGCTGTTCACGGTTACAAACTCCCTGTTCGTGCTGTTGGTCATAAACGACCCAAAGACCTTCAGTATGAATACGAAAACAGCCCAGTTTCTTCAGACGATTATGATGTCAGCCATTATGCTTGTTCATCATGCTGGTTCCACTGCCCTGAGGCTGGTCTTAAGGAACTCTCTGATCATGTTAACCAAGTCCATCATCCTGAAAACATTGACCCATCCAAGAACAATGGTGGCCAAATTAGAGGTGGCGAAGCTACTAACAGCGACAAGCGTGGTGATTTGACTCGATACACGACTCCTGAAGTAGAACATGAGCAAGACCAAAGAGCCACTGAAAGTGGCCAAAGCGAGAATACTCAAGATGAAGACATGGCCGAGACCGATAATGAGTCTAAGGCAAAGACCCCACCCAAACCAGACATTTATGATGTTTTTCAAAAGTTGAATGAGCTTACTGAAATCTTTCAAAAGCTTTTTGTCAAAGGAAAAAACGATGCTAAGTAAATGCTAATCTCACTTCGCATATTATGTTCATTCAGATACTTATAATCAAGCAATTGACTCGTTTAGTGGTTTCTATTCATAGGCCATATGTCTTTTGATATAATTTGCTTCATACTCCCATTGCTACAATAAAAATATCAATCATCTAATAATTACAGGCGGCGTATACCAAAGGCTTTAAAAAAAATTAACGAAGCAATATTGTCCTCAATATGATTGTAAGAAAATCTCTGACAACATAGACATCTAAACCACTTGGTGTTTCCTCTAAATCCTACGGATCTCTCTCTATTAAAAAATGAAAAAAACTACTGTATTTAACTTTGAAACTTCTACTAATTTATCATGCATGCAACTGTGTTCAGCTTATTAAGATCAAGCATTTATCATGTGAAAAATTCTTATATAAATCAGTGTAGTGATTAATCATACGTCAGAGGAGTGTAAGCAGAATTTAAACATTAAAGCAGAACAAAGTGAGCCTGTAAATTGTTGTTAATTAGCGACTATTTGTAAAATTTTCTTGCATAAAAGCTGAATTGGTATATTTCGTTAAATGTCGTGCCAAGCTATCTTTTCCTATTAGACCTTTCTCGATCGCGTTCACGATAACGCTTGTGGTGGCGACGGCTATCATTAGAAACAGATCTTCCACTATGATGCTGCTGTCTGCTATTTGTGATAGGAGATCTTGATCTATGTCTTTTAGAAGAAGTTTGACGATAATGCGAAGCAGAGGGAGATCTTGATCGTTTTGATCTGTCTTCAGTGGTATGTTTTGTCCAGTTATTTGAGAACTTTTGATCGTGCGGTATCCGTATATGGCTTGATTTGGGTTCCTTGAAAGGTCTATCTCTAGCTCCAAATCTCAGTTGGCCACTTTCTTTTTTGCCTCCAAACCCGCCACCTAATCTCCTTGGTATCCAACCCTTCATCACTCGACTTCTTTCAAAATCAACTAAAATCACACGGTTGTCTAATGTTGATTTGTTGGCATGTCTATAGGCACTTTTTGCGTCTTTTTCAGATACAAATGTCAGAAATGCGTAGCCCTGAGACAATCCCGTTACTAACAATAAAACTGAGCAGCTGAGATCCCATTGACAATCAATTTAATTACCTCGGTTTTTTATGATCGACGCATGAGAAATGTCTCCATATTTCTCGAAATGTCTCTTCAATGCAGATTCCTCCGTATCAAAATTTAACCTGCCTACGAACAGTGTACAATTTGGATCTGTTTTCAAATGATGTGGAGGGCGGTCTTTTAAGGAACGTAAAAATTTTCAGTGTTATTGTATCTGCATTGGCAAGAAGAGGAGTATCTTACATTGCGATTGAGATGCGTGGTCAATTGCAGAATCATGTGGTGCGACATCCGTACCATCAATAGATCCAGCTTGTATCGGATTATACTCCTTCAAGTACCACATATTGCGCAGTCAAAAGATCAACCCTTTTGGTTAGAAATGTTGCATGTATTCAGCAAGAAAGAGCAAATAGTCTTACAAGCCACGGGAAAGACGTAAAGAATATTAAAGAAAACCAACCGCAGTTTCAATAAGGCTATACAATTTTTTCGTTTTAGGGCTTTCTTTTCCTTTCTTCCTCTCTAACTTCGTCCAATATGGTTAAAAACAAGGGAAAAGTAGGACGATTCTCAACAGATGACGATTTGGAGATATTAAACTCGGTAATTTTCATTGTTTAGGGTGGTAAATCCAGAAGAAGAGGAAAGAACGAAACCGAAAATGACAAGCGTGAACTTGTCTTTAAAGAAGAAGGCCAAGGTTGGGCAGAAACTTTTTGAATTTGCAGATTTTTTTTTTGTTTACATTGTATATCTAGAATATGCGCAAGTTCTTAAAATGCTGGGTAATGGTCGGGTTGAAGCACAATGTTTCGATGGTGTTAAACGTCTAGCACTCATTCGTGGTAAATTGCGTAAAAAGGTTTGGATTAACCAGGGTGATATCGTTTTATTATCTTTGCGTGATTTCCAAGACGAAAAAGCTGATGTTATTCAGCGCTACAATCCTGATGAAGCTAGACAATTGAAATCTTATGGAGAATTGCCTGATAACGCCAAGATTAATGAAACTGACAATAACTTTGGCGGTGAAGAAGATGATGAAGTGGAATTCGATTTTGATATTGATGATGTAAGTTTATACTGAGCTTCTAGGTAATATTATAGCTTGCTAACATTACTCTATATTAGATTTAAACTTTATATCTTTTTTTTTCCTCATTCATTACTCTTTCTTTTTTTTTTACGAGCATTTCTTGGTTACAGCAATGGGGAAGAGCCTATCCCCTCCTTTATTAGAATTTTTTTTACAAAAAATAAAAAAAATTATATACGTACATCAGCCATCACTTCAATTTGCTTTTGACACGAATAGCATGGCTTAAATATCGATAGCTTTGATTCACCAAAGACGAAGGCACCTATGTCAATTTTGTTAGCCACAACAGTTAGGAAACAATATCATCTATACTTGCTAGAAGCCAAGGACTATTCAATCCAAGAAAGTAGATGTAGAAATACACAGGGCTAGATACGCAATGCTTGGCTTCGGGTAGATCCATGATGAAATAAAGAGAGCATGAAAACAGGTGGCATAAGGATGCAATCAATTGAAAAATGTATTGCTTGGGAGAATTGCGCAGAATGTAATAAGCTGATACTAAACAGAGTGGGCCCCAGATGAACTAAATAAGGCTCATTAAAACATGTAATTCAGCGCTTGGATGTGTTTTACAATTGTCATTATCTCCAAGGTCAGCAATAACTCATCATTTGTTAGATACCGAGAATCTCCATGAGCGTACTCTTTCCATAACTGAGCCAAAATATCATTTTGGCCAGCTATTGTAGTTCTATTCCTCAGCCAGTAACCTTCAAAACCACAATGCATCAAACCACAAGTTGCAAACCAAATAAACTTAAGCGTGGATGTTGTAGTATTTTTGGAGATTGATGAACAACGAAAAATTACATACAATAATCCAACAATCATGGTCATGATACTGCTGGCAATAAGCAGTAATTCCGACGTGCTTTTCTCGTTTGGTACGTAATTCGGAATAGTCAACTCAGATGGTGCATAAGGATGATTGACCAGCTTGTCCATCACGTAGAATATGCCGTTAATATTTCTTTATGGAAAACTTCATCAGCTACTGAAAAGTACAGAAACGATGGCCAAGCTCACAATAACGTGACTACCTTGCTGTATTTGACGAACATTGTCGCAACCTCCTGCAACAAGGTGCTTTAATACACAAAAAAAACCTGCAACAAGTTGCATAATACAACACTATTCACTCGTCATATGATATATTGAACTGTTCAGTGATTTAGTAATGCATCTAGCCAAGAAAGACAGACATGTGAAAAAACATATCTCGAGTTATTTCACATCAAAGTTCAATGACAACAAGAAGAATATTCACTTGTTGTATATCATTAAATTGAGTCTTCATAATTTCTGTTAAAATGACCGTAGAGCCGAGATCTAACTTGAAAAACATAGCGTTCACTCACCACTATCTGACTAAAACGTTTGCATTGATATTTTTATTGATATCTACAAAGTTATCAGACAATACTATAAATTTACATATCGAAACTGCAAATATTCGCTGATAGGCTGCGATAAAGAGCAAATCAAAGCTTGTCTTTTATGCGCCATTAAATCAGGCATGATCATCGCCATCTGAGCATAACTTGGTTTCGACTTCTACCTATGATACTGTAACTTTTAAGGTGTCCGCCCAAGCTGTTTGTCCGTCCATTTAGGCTGTCGGTCCGTCCAAAATGATAAAAAACCTATAATGGGTCCGTCCAAATTATAAAAAAACCTATAATGGGTCCGTCCAAATATAAAAAAC
>MU619328.1:57714-88647 GCA_025201805.1 Parasitella parasitica
ATACTTGATTTGTTTGATGAATCAAAACAAATCAAGATAATTGAAAACAAAGTATTGAATGATGAATTGTGTAAACTTGCAATTATTTTAAACCCTTACATTGCAAATGCGAACAATAATGTGATGAAATCAATTTCGATTTCAATTAAAAGGACATAGATTCAGTCAGTTACAAATATTTTAGTATGCCATTCCAGTGTAACAGGTATGTTGGTTAAATATCATTGCATCCATTTTTATTACTACGTCCATTTTTTCGAATAAAGTATCAAGTTTTAAACAGTTCTCCTATTTCTATCACCAAATGCTTACAGATGTTGAATAAAGAAATAATAGAATTTTTACAATATTTTTGTTTGACTGGACGGACACATGATGCCTCTTTATATTTTGGCTGAACGAACAGTTTGGACAGCCTAAATAGACGGACAGCCTAAATGGACGGACGCATTATAGGTTTTTTATATTTTGGCTGAACGGACAGCTTGGACGGACACATTATACCTTTTAGATGCGACACTACTTTCCTGAATTGTGTAATACCCTTTTCTAAAAACAAACGATACTGTTTAGTACCTTAACCCTCCCATTGGTGCTGTGAATAATAACTTTTTTTTTTACAAGACTCACCATGCTCACCATGCTCCAATGATTCCTCAAATAGCGATGAATATGTTGTGGAGCAAGAACGTAGAGTAGTTGAATATTGTTGACGCTAAAATAAAAAAAAAATGGACTATGGTGGAACTGTATTGACTGCCAATGACATTTATTTAGATTTATATTACCTTGTGGCAAACTTATGGTAATCAACACTTTTCTTTTTCTCTTTTTTTATTTCACTTCCCTTTTCAAACAAGTGCACAACAAAGTCAGACATACGTTCCGGGGTAGATTAGGATAGATTAGGGTAGATTAGAGGGAATTTATTTTATTATATGTATTAAAAGATCAGGTTATTCCTATGATGAACAATGCCCTTCATAATATATCAAAATAAATTTCATCAGTAATATGTAAGGAGTATAATTAGATATATTTGTGATGGTCCCAAACATCGAGGAGTAGATCTCAAAGCCTGCCAATGAAGTGATATATGTGTATATGTGTGTACCTGTATGCCTATACGCAGTCAAAAGGAGCAAGAAGGGAGAAGAAGATCTCCAAATATAAGTGCAACCAAAGATAGGAGTCAAATAGCCAAACAAAAACAAGAAAGACAAACGTATAGCACGCTTTTTTTTTAAAAAAAAAAAGCTCATGCATCGAAGTTTACTGTTTGCCTTTATAATCCGGGCCTAGACATTGCATTTTATTTATAGTAGTGGTTTTTAACATAAACCTATTATATTCAAAAAAGTAGATCTGTATGGATACATACGATGAGTAGTAACTAGAATATAACAAGACGACGATCATATAATGTTTTGGAGCTAATTAAACCTTGGATTAGTATAAATTTGTCTATTTGCTCTGAATGCACTTTATAGTTACAAAATTATAAATTATGCTATATGGGATGTGAATTAAGGTACAAGCAAAATACTCATCTATAAAAAGGCTTCAGATTTTGCAAATTTTTCTATCCTTTCTTCTTTTGCATATACATTAATAATAATATAAAAAAAATGAAATCACAAAATATTTTCTTGTTGCTCGCTATCCTGGCTGTGTTGGCCAGAGATGCTACATGCGCAAAGAATGGTAAGAAGGTGTGTCAATATATGACAGAATCTTGATGATTGATGCCAAATGCTAGAAAATGAGCCTGATGAAAATGAGCCTGATGAAAACGAACCCGATGAGAACGAGGAAGGACATAAGCATCCAATGAACATGGCAACTGCTACAGGATCTCCTTTGCCTTCCTTATCGTCATCAGCTTCTGTATGGGCTTCTACAACACCTACGAGCGCTTCAAGTAACTGGCCTGCTACTTCTGCCTCTTTGCCTACAGGTGCTGCAGTATCTGCATTGTCTTCTGTTGCCTCTGATATTGCTGCAGTTCAATCTTCTGTTGCCAGTGCTGCTTCCTCCTGGGTTGCTGGTGGTAAGACAAAATCAATGTCAAACTTTCGATTTTTAAGCTAATTTTTTGTGTCTGTACAGTTGGCAATGCCCCATCCGCCACGCTTGCATCTTCCTCTAACGTACCTGTACCATCTTCTTCTGTTTACAGACCTTATGCTGGCCCAAGCGTCCTTAGTGGATCCAATCATGTCGAAGTATCTATTGGTATTGCAACTGTTGGTATCTTGGCTTTCTTACTGACATTAGCTTAAGAAAGAGAGAAAGTTAATAGAAATCGCGAATTTTTTCTAGCATACAATAATAAACAAACATATAATCATTAACAAAATTCAGTCCTTTGTGCTTTTTAATAAGCATGTATTGAGAGTATATATTAAGTGCTTTGTAAATCCCCTTGTGAGAACAAGTTTTTATTGTTGACTAATTAGATGTAACGGTAATTTCGTCAGGAACAAAAATGTCTCTTGTTTCTCTAAATCAGACATTGCCCCTTAAAGAGCATACTGTACCTTGATTTACTTGTTCTCCTACATGGCATACATGTATATTTCTTTCTTTTTTTTTAAAAAAAAAAAACTCTCATCTTCCACTTTCTTTCTTTATTATCTTCTTTCTTTTTCTAATTGTTAACATACATTAATCACACAATGAAGGTTATTTCAATGAGTTGTCTTATATTCGCAGCTGTTGCAAGCGCTGCTGCCCAAATCACTGCACCCACCAGAAATTACAATGTAACAAGCCCAGTTAGCAATGGTCCTTATGTGATCGGTCAAATCTTACCATGTACCTATCGCCTTTTCTCTGACGTGGACAGCTCAGGTAAGAAACTCATCGCCTTGTGCTATATTCTGAACTTGCACTCATTTAATATGAACCAAAGCTCTGAATCTTCAAATCGATTTGGAACCTACACCTGCTGGGGTAAACACTACGACTATCCCGATCGCCATTACAGCTGATGTGTCCAAAACAGATGCATTTGTGAAACGCGAAGGAAATTTGACTTACTTTGAGCATTCTATCAACTTCAATATACCAACCACTGTCAAGCCTGGCAATTACCATTGTGTCTTTTTCGACAAGTCTACAAATACCAAGTTGCCTATTCCCATTGAAATTCGTCCTGCTGCAGTTCCTACCTCTACTGGTATCAGAACCCAAAGCACAGGAGCTCCTGGACATTCTCAGTCACCTGGTTCTATTTTTGCTCAAGCTGCTGCTTCTAATACCTCTCCATTGACCACAAAAACATTGGTTGCTTTAGTTACTGTTGCTGGTGTTGCATTTTTACTATAATTTTAGGGAGAGAAGGGAGATAGAAGCGTGAAAAAGTAAAAAGAAAGGCCATCTCTATAGCACTATTTGTAATGTAATCTGTTGATTTAATATACATAATATCTCATATTACTCTAGTTTCATTTCTTTATTTTTTTTTTACTTATTTTTAATAATAAATGATGACATTTCTACTATACAAGAGACAAAGAAAAAAAGTAAAAAAAGGGGGGGGGGGAATAAAGCATCGTACCGATATATGCACTTGATGCAGTTTTTGATCTGCCTTGGTCACGCGGAGTGTACTCTTGCTTGATTAGATGCCTTCCAGTTACTACATGAACGATGTTTTGTTAAGCCAACTATATAGAAGCCATTCAAGCACAGCAATTGCTAAGCTATGTAAACATTTTTATCAACGAAATGACAGAAATATAACCTTTTTTCGCTCATTTCAAAGCTTTGGGTCATTGAACACCATAATAAAAAAATCCGATTGATATCACAATCCAACCTAATTCGTAATATTATTTTTTTGCTTACATAGACAAATTTTGATTTATAATAAAAAGACAGCAGTACACGAGTATGCTATTTCATCAGCACTTTGGAAAACATAACTAACACAGAAACTGTATATTCTGCATAAATCAATCACTTGATAATTAAAATAAATGCTTCGAGGTGGAAACCCCGGTGTGCGAGTGAAGGGTGCTCCAAGAAACAAAAGCATTAAGACAAAGCCAAGTAATTTTTCCTCTTTTTCCTACACATTATTTTCTCCTAAATACCCACAAAATAACGTAAAATGCAACATACTACAGAAGACCAGTTTAATGTTCAATGGGATGTTCTTTCTGATTCCCACAACGGTCTGCCACTTGATCCATTGAGCGAGTTTGAACATAGTGAGCCTGCAATATTACCATCACATAGTGTGAGTTATTTTTCTTGGCATATAATACTAGCTAATGTTTTGTACAGTATTTATCAGATTCATCCCATATTGAGATTGACCTTGATATTTCGGACAAGCAGCAACCATTCAGCAATGATACCAGCCTAAACGGAGACAGTATGAGTGAGCAAAGTAATAGCAGCGTTCTTTATGATCAAGCACATCATCCACAGCAGCAACGGCAACAACCACCGCCACCACCACCACTAGATGGCAGAATACGTGTGTCTGAACCTAGGAAAGAAACAGAACAGCAAAGTACATTCATATCCTATCTAGTCCAATCTAATGTAAGCATGGATGAGTAGTAATTACTGCTTTTTTTTTCCTTTTTCTCTTACAGTACCATAGAAGAAGCAAGTTCGTAGACGTTTCCAAGATTTTGTATGGCTGCATAATGTACTATATACGCATTTTCCTGCATGTTTTGTTCCTCCATTGCCAGATAAGCATCGTTTAGGTGAGACAATAGGCTTCATCAAAGTGTTATATCCTTGTTTTAACATAGATATGAATTGTAGAGTATGTAAAAGGTGATCGTTTTAGCACCGATTTCATCGAAAAGAGAAGGATCAGTTTGGAAAGGTTTATCAAACGTCTTGCAAGACATCCGATCCTTGGACATGCAGAGTTTTTCATCATGTTTCTGGAATCGTCCGAATTTGTATGTAGTTGTATGTTGGTGTTACTGCTAAGCAATTTAATCATATTTGTATATACAGAACGATGCGTCTGCAAGAGCTTTGAGAGAAGGGCAAGAGACGGTTATTGACACCATAGGTGATTCACTGCTGAATGCATTCTCCAAGATACGCAAGCCAGATCCGCGCTTCGTCGAAATGAAAGAACGAACCGAGCGAATGGAAGAGAACTTGGACATATTACAAAAGACGTTATTGAGAACCCACAAACGGACCGAAGATTTGTGTCACGATTACGAGGAACTTACATCTAGTGTGCGTGGTTTATCCGATATTGAACCATCATACAAAGCACCTTTGGATCTTTTTGCACAGGGATTAGAAAAATACGCTTGCAATTTAAAGATGATGGCATGTGAAGACAACAAATGGCAAATTGAAGTGAATGACTACATGGCCTATTTTCATGCAGTCAAGGATGTTTTGAAATTGCGGGATCAAAAGCAGCTCGATTTTGAAGATTTATCAGACTACTTGAAGACAACAGTTGAAGAAAGAGAAAAGATCATGCGGACCGGTGATGGCGGAGGCGTGGCAAGATTTCTTGCAGGGAAGCTAAACGAGGTTCGAGGGGCAGATACAGATAAAATTAAGCGAGAGAAAATGCTGAAATTGGATGAACGAATCCGTGAATTGAAAGATGCTATTGATCAAACCCATCAAGTCTCTACTGCTTTTTCGGATCAGGTTAAAAAGGAAGATGCTTTTTTCAAGAGTAACAAGGCTGTAGAAATGTTTGATGCGCTTAAAACTTACACTGACGCCAAAGTCAATTTTTATCAAGATGTAAGTTGTATTTTATGCTTTTTGTGTATGTAGACTCATCATTCGTGTACAGAGTGTCAACGTTTGGAGACAAGTGGTCCAGTCACTTGAAAACAATGCTGAACCAAGTGTATTATAGCAGATACGTATATATATATGATACTTACGGCGCCAAATGATAATTCATTCATACCATGATGTATAATAAAATTAGTTTTTAAGCTGCATCCTTGTATATTGATCTTGACGAGATGGCCAGTTGGGCTTAAGTTTCTTGCCCTGTTTAGAACCCACATGTATTTTATTATTAGTTAAATTGCCTTCCATTATATTCTGTACCATTTGCAAGACAAAAAAAAAACCAAAAAACAAAACAAAGAGCAGCCAAAAAAAAAAAGCTTACTTTGCAAATAGTACATAGTCAACCTGTATAGCTTTAAAAATTAACTAAAAGTGTATACTGATAGAATGAATATTTATTAACAATTCTCTTAGTATTCTTTTTAAGATGATTGCCGCTCATTTCGAATCAGTTATTTTTATTTTTTAGTTGAGACAAATGTACAGCAATTTGGCCACCTATCTTTGCATTATTTTTGACAAGTGCAATGTCTATTGTTATGCTGTTAATACTTTGAGCTAAAATGGTCAGTCTGCGTTTATGCTTACTGGCAGCCAAAGATTCACCTTTGGTGAGTTCAGCAATACGTTTCAATAGGAATGGCGTCTCTTCTTTTCCATGAACGTTATTTGTTCTTGCTTCGGCAATCGCCATGTCGATGGCTTGTTGAATCGATCTGGCATCAGCAGCAGATTCAGCAGGAATGGGAACTGCAAATACCATTCCGCTATTCATTTCCAGCTCATGGTTTGCAACTAGTGTATTTGTAATGAGAATTGTATAAACAAAACTATACCTAAAGAAACATACATATCGATTTAGCAGCATCTAGGGGATTTTCAACCTGATAAGGGCTCTATATTTTCCATTTAGCACATCAATATATCGTGGTTGTCAACACTTGCGTTATATCCACTGTCAGGAGTATAAAAGGCTGGAAATTTGCTATCTTCTCCAAAAGTAGTTACAGTAACGCCTTGAGTTTCAAGAACTTCCAGCGTCTTGGGAATATCTAAAATACTCTTTACGCCTGCACAAATAACTGCTACAGGTGTTCTCCCCAACTCTGTCAAATCTGCACTAATATCAAACGCTAATTCACAGGATTAAATATATAATGCAGTTCTAGGAATGTGTATCAGGGCATTACATTGTTCAGCTCCTCTGTGTACGCCTCCAATACCTCCAGTGACAAAAATGGGAATACCAGCGGCTCTAGCTAGTATCATAGTGGATGCGACAGTGGTAGCACCTGCTTTTTTCTATGTACATGTAAACATCACCGTCAAACTACCAGTGATTAACCGATCAATAGGCATCTTACTTGGCAAAGGACCATAGACAAATCACGCCTAGATGTCTTTTGAGCTTTAGGGCCAATTTTACCCAAGTGCTCAAGTGTTTTATCAGTCAGACCTAATAAACAGAACATGGAGATTAAATCCATGCGTCGTCGATATGTTTGTCTCTTTTGTAGATTGCTATACCAATGTGGACACGACCGTCTAATAGAGCAATTGTTGCAGGAATTGCTCCCTGCTCCCGTATGATATTCTCTACCGCTTTGGCAGTTTCTACGTTTTGGGGATATGGCATACCTATTCGATTATAGATCAAAATGTGTGTGTATATGCACAACCTCTACATCATATGTACCGTGGCTAATAATAGTAGACTCAAGAGCAACCACAGGCCCTCTTCTCTCTATTGCTGCTTTTATCTCGGGGGTAATTATAAAGTTTTTAGCAATAGGGTATGCATGAAAGCCTCTCTTGACAACGGTTAATACGCGACGACTTGCCAGCAGCATATTGAAAAAAGGAGGCAGAAGAGAAAAATAGTTATATTTTATTCAGCTAGTTAAACGTCATTATTGCCGAAAAAATCGCTTAGCGTGTCCAAGAAGCTGCCTTCATCGTCAGGATTGCTTACACCTGCCTGTTCGTCACTTAACCATGGATCACCCCATTCGTTTGTATTTGATTCAGCAGGTGCATTCGAGGGGGGAGGCATATTATTCCCTCCAAAACTACCGCTATTTTCTCCAACAGCTGAGCCAGCTGCTGTTGTACCAGCATCTGCAGTAGACTGATCATCTTGTTTATTGTCCACGCCACTCCCACCCATACCAAACATTGGGAACGGCATAAATCCACCACTGCTGTATTTTCGCAGGTCAAAAAAATCAGCACAAGTAGGATGATCATATTACTACGCTTGCTTACCCATGGGTCGAATGTCTGGAAAAGTAATCGAAATCAATGGAAACAGCACACGCCAATGTCACTGCTCTTTCGTCTAATGTCATTCCTCGAGAATTGCCATCCACAGCATCCATACGGAGGACATACTCGCCAGTGTCTGTAAAGATTTCCCTTGCAAAGCCAACAAAATTGCGACTGACATTACCAAGGGTACCGCCATGTTCGTCCTGAAGGTTAAAGTCCCAGCCCAGGAAGGGCGTATCAATGGAGGCAAATTGCTTTGTTCTATAGCATCACACAGTGAGAGAAAGAGATTGGCTGATTTCGAATCCACTTACCCTACAAATAAATCGTACTTTCTACGCATTAAATTCCAGCGCTGCTGCACTTCACCCACAAGCTCATCATTGGCAGTGTATATAAAGATACGACTATTGACCAAGGAATAAGGGCGAACGATCTTGAAGACAACTTCACCCTGGGCGTTCATAATGGTAGCATTCATTTTACGATGTGTTCTTAAAAACTGTCGACTGATTGATTTTCCAAGGCCTTCTTCTTCTGCGATGTAGCCAATGTGGTTTCCTTGAGGATCCATGATTTTGTATCTATTTGCTTGCTCGTATCCTAAAAATACGTTCATCATTTCCAGTTCTCTGCCAACAACGATTGCCGACTGTGTTAGCAAGGCAGCCCCCCGAGAATCAGGCTTGACAATTTGGTGTTCTTTGTCAATTGGCACTGTCACCAGAGTGTCCACTGTGGATTGTGCTTCTTGTGAGGGTGCTGGTTTTTCGTATATCAAGGCCTCTTCCGTTGTAATCTTGGGAGCCATGTTTTCGACTGCGTATCGAATTGGCTTGTTACGAACAGGCTCAACATGGTTCAAAACTCGACTGCGCGGGCCTAAATACATACATTTACTATCGCCGGTGTATGATTCAATCGTAGCATTATCTTACCTGGTTGACGAGGTCTACGGAGAGAAGAATACGCTTGTCTTGTTGGCCTAGTGGTACGAAGGGCTGGCTGTCTTTCTAGCGTTCTTGTTAATGTTAACAGTCTACTTTTATACATTTCTAAAGTAGTAAAATGCACAGCAAAGAGAGCTGCTAATTTATAGAGACGCTCATCGTGGTGGCTTATAAACCCGCTGCGAAGAGTAAACATTTGATGGTTTTTTTGCCTCTCATCTTAACCTTCTTATCTATATACATGTATATATATATATATCAAGATGTCAGAGCAGCAAAATAACAATAATAGCAACGAAAACACAGTTAGCAATAAGCCAATGGGTCCTGAAAAGGCTAAAAGTCAATACGCCATGGATTTCAACAACTTGGACAAGGAGCTATCGCAAGTGCCACTCTTTATGAGAGATCTGCCTACAGAGGAAAATGATGTGCTGGCAGCACTGCAATCACTTGTCTTTGACGGTACACCTGAAGGTAAGAAGGTGTCAGCTATCTGCACTGGCTTCGATTTAACGCAATGTATAAAATATAAGAGGTGGCACAAAACTTTAGAGAACAAGGCAATGATTGTTTCCGTGCCGGGAAAGCCAAGTATCCAGATGCCATTGCGTTTTACACACAAGCTCTTGACACTGAATGCAAAGATTTGGGCATTGTAGAAGCTTGCTTAGCTAATAGAGCAGCATGTAACTTGGAATTGAAGAATTATGGTCGTACCTTGACTGACTGCAGTAAATGCTTGAAAATCAATCCCAAAAACATCAAGGCGTGGTATCGATCAGCCAAAGCGCTTTTTGCTCTTGACAAATTAGTAGAATCCATTGATTGCTGTGATCATGCATTGGAAGTAGACGCTGACAACAAACTCATTAAAGATATCCGCCAGCAAGCCCTAAAGCGAAAAACCCAGATTGATGAAAAGATTAGACAGAAGGAGGAAAGGGAAGAACGTGAGCGCAACAACAAGCAAATTCTAGAGAATGCGTTCAAGGTGGGCTACTAGTATTACTATCTTGTCATGAAATGAGCAGCAGGTACTGAGTATGTGGTATATTTCCTTTGTAGGAGCGCAATATCAAAATCCAAGTAGATGACAAGGATGCTAGAGAAAAAGCCAGCATTGAATACGACCACGAAACTCAAACCATCAACTGGCCAGTGTTTTTCCTGTACCCGGAGTACAAGGAGAGTGATTATATTCAATCGTTCAACGAAACCAACACATTCAAAGATCATTTAGACGTTGTGTTTGAGCAACCGGCTCCTTGGGATGCTAATCATCAATATACAGCCGATAATGTTGAGATCTTTTTCGAAGATAGTTGTGGTTTGAAACTCATCAAAATCGGTAAGAAATTGCCTCTTGGTAAGATATTGTCGCTTGATCAGTACACTATCAAGAACGGTGTACCCTCTTTTATCATTTTGTGCAAAGGCTCACCATTCCGAGAAGAATTTATCAACAAGTACAAGAAATAAAAGCTTGTATACTACTGCAGGTGTTGCATTATTATAAATACCGCCTAATAATTTTGTAGCTCTTATCAAACTGTCTTTTTTTCTAAAGCGCGAGAGAGAAGTTGGTATGCTCATGTTGCTTAGTCCTTCAAACTAAAAGGCACGGCATCACATTTTTGTTTACAGCTACAGCTACGTCGGTGTTTAAATGACTGATGCATCGTTCGATAGGGTTGATGAGCGAAAAAATGCCATCTTGACACTTTTCAAAATTTAAAGAGTTATATCTTGTGTAGTTGTATAGTATATCAACATTTAGTTTATAATGATATTGTTGTTAATTCTTGACGCTCTATTTGTGAGTATTTTTTGTTTTTGAAAATAATCACTAGCGGAAGGATTTACTTTTAAATTTTGAAAAACCAGTTTTTAAAGTAAAAGTCTTATATCTTGATAAGAAAAACGCAAACAAACGTTTCTCAGCGATAGAAGGGTCTTTTACCGTCAATCGACTTCAGCATTGTCCTTGGGTAGAATCTCGTTTTCCCAGTCATATCTTGGATTATGCCAAAAAAAGAGAATTCTCCTTGCCTC
This sequence comes from Parasitella parasitica, assembly GCA_025201805.1. Classification (NCBI taxonomy): domain Eukaryota; kingdom Fungi; phylum Mucoromycota; class Mucoromycetes; order Mucorales; family Mucoraceae; genus Parasitella; species Parasitella parasitica. Next base: position 68,802 of record MU619328.1, read on the forward strand.
TACTCATGAAAAAGTCGAGGCAAAATCACTTGATTTTTAAATGCGTAAAAATGATGTAAAACACATCAGTTGAGCTAGGACACTGTTTTGATAGACTCTGGAGTGTTGCCCCACTTGCAATGCGCTTCTTAAAGTGCCATTTCATGCGTTTTTCGTGAAACAGTGGCATTTCGTCGCATGTTTCTTGTGGATAATTACATGATAACGTTGCTAAGCAAACAAAAGACTTTTCCATGCTTTTTATTTACAATTGATCATGATGAATAGATTCAAAGCTTTCAGCTGAATCACTTCTCTTTTCGTCATCGAGGTCAGACCAACTAGATTCTGATTTATCAGCAGGTAACAAAGGCGGTGAAGGCGATCTTGCAACAAAGAAGCCATCTGAAAATGGATCTGCGTCTTGCTCTGGAGTGTTTTCGTGGACCAATCCTGTGATACTGTTGCCTCTTGCACGGATTAATTCCTTACTTCTTTCCAATTCAGCCTCTTGTTTGCGCAGTAGTTCTTTTTCTCCCTCTAGAAAGCTTTTCCGACCTGAAATAGATTGCTCCAACTCAGAAAATTCATCCTAATATTGGTTTAATTAAACTACATAAGAATCCTTGCAAGTTCAATCATTTGTAGCTACCTCTTTAGTGATGTTGGGGTTTTTACGTTGCCTCAATTCACTTGCTTGTAACGAGTTTCTTTTATCTTTCCACATGCCTAGCGGTTCATCATCATCATCTTCTTCGTCTTCAGATTCATCATTATTGAAGACGGTTACTGGTGTACATTGGTTTTTTTCGTTATGCATTTTCACGTACTCTTCATACTCTCTTTTTTCTTTTCGTACATTGCGCCATTCATTGATTGCATTGACAGCTTCATACCCACTCCATAAGACAAGAGCACCTCCTACGATAATAGCAGCAAAGGCAACTGGATGCATTTTTTAGTTAAGAAAAAGAATAAGAAGGAAAAGATAAAAAAAAAGAATAAAAAAAGGCGCATCACATGAATTCAGTTAAATATAGCTTCTCAATCCAGTACAAAAGTAAGTGAATCGGTTCACATACTTTTGGGCAAAAGCAAAATGTCCAGACTGCCCTGTCTGGAAATGAACTTTCACACCACCTTTTGCAATGGATGATAAAATGAAGATAAATACAGATTAAGTGAATGTCAAGTTTAATACAGTTTTGAACGGCAAAGAAGACCTTCCATTATATCCATATTGCAAGCAAACTCTATTACAGTACACCCCTATTAAAATTTCATCAAGAAACTATTAGAGGATGTAAAGACAAGTTCAAGGTGCCATCTTGAACATTTTTCAAAGAAGGAGAAGGAGAAAACAGTAAACCATGGCCATGACAAACCATTTCTTAAATCAGTGTCTATGCCATATCGCCAATGATATAGAACAAACTCCCCCAACACCTATCATTATGATGGAAACGATATAATGCACATTTCTTTGCCAGATTGCCCTTTCATAATGATTATTTGCCAGTTGCTTACGATCCTAGTCGACGCTAATCTTTTGACTATTGGGACGCAAACGATGAATGCTTTGGCTACCTCTACTATCCACCTAGATATTAAAGAAGGACCAAAAGCTGGGCCATCCTCTTGCGCAGCGGGAAACAAGTTTGGCTTGAAAACTTTTAGATTCGATCTGTATAATGCCCGCAGCAATGAATTAAATATAATGAAGCAAAGTAAAGAAATAATGACAAGGAAACATACTTGATAATTTAGCCCACAGCTTCCATTTATATCAGCACTTATGGAATCACAGCCGAAAGTTGATTTCAAGATACACTGGAAACAGACAGTAATCTGAGCATCATGGTATTCTGGATTTTTCAAATCATAGATGACCGAGAGGATCCCAGTAATCCTGCCCAAATTTTTTTTTTAAAAAATTAAGGGTAGAGGGCTTTTTTCTGATACTGAGACAAGTATGCTCAGACGGAATACTATTGAGCGCAAGGTGGGTTGAATGACTCGACGATTCACTGAATATGCAGTTCGCAGGTGCTCTTTCCTGCAAACGCATGGCGTTGTACCCAGCGCCAATCTTGCTTTATTGGGTTAAGCTTGGGATAGTCAGGTGGAAAGATACACAATTACTTTTTATGTTTTCATGCGCGTGAATGGGTGCAATATTTACGACTATGCGATAAACTTTCATTTGTGGATGCTTGCTCTGGTAGTAGGCCGAGTAAAAATAGCATGGACCATGATCTGGTCGTTTCATATTGATATCAAACGCACCAGCATTTGGCATGGCATCACAAGCCGCACATTTCAATTATTCAGAATGAGTGGCAACCGTCTTAATCACAAACTCATTTTGATCAGCAACGTAGTCCAGAGGTCCAGAGCCACCATTCTCATCAACTACATCCCCATACCCATCTTTGCAAAAAAAAATGCGGTGCAAAGATCTTGAAAAAGCAGCTCCTACGACTCGCATTTTTATCGAGTGCCACGCTGCTGCTGCCACCAGAGTCCGTGACTATAGATCCTGAGTGAACAAAAGATATCGCTCGTCCCCTAGCCAACAAGTCGTTTTTGCATCTGGTCACAATGTTTGTTATATCAAAGCATGTTGTGTATACGCAGCGGCGGTCATTGATGCCTTGTTCTGCCTCTGCAAGACTCGAACCAAATGCAATCAACATTAATGGACTATACCAATCTCGTACATTTTTTACATCACTTGGAAATGTATTCTCAAAGTAACTATACACCAACAACACTGACACTTATTTTTTTTTAATAAGGAAATGTTATAACAATAGAACAAAAAATAAGGTGCCTATACCTAAAATAGTGGCCGATATTCAATTACATCATGGAAAAACTCGACAAGATTTGTTCTCCTGGATGGAATCTTTATCAGATCAAGTACATGCGTTTGACGTTTTGCATAAATCAATATGGCTACTAATCTTATAACCGAATAATACGTACAGCATTTAGGATCCTATATAAAAGCAGAAAACGAGTACGTTTTTACATTTTGAATAGAAAGAAACATTGCTTCTGAGCATTTTCCTCCTCTTTGAAACAGATTCACACGTCAGTCTATGCGTCAACATAGATTCTTGCATAAAATCATATTGCAAGAAATGAAACGAAGATTATACGTGCCCAATGTATTACCGCCGTTAAAAACAGTAGCCAACGGATACGAGTACTATTCAACTACATCAGCTTACGGCATGGTTTATTTGAGAAAAAAGCTGGGCCAAGGAAGAAATACACCCGAGGTATAATGAATACATCTGCTCAAACTACACTATTGACATGTATTATAATGAATAGCAAGTTTTGCTCAATTCAGGGTTTCTACGATCAATGAACATGTCTGTTCGCAAAGTTCTACTATCACCAAACCATTCAATATTTGCATACAATACAGAGAGAGAGGGCATGGAATACGGTGAATTGCACTTTAAAGATTTAGATAACAGAGCAGATTGGGAGGTAAATTATCAACGCAAAAGTATACATGTGTATTTACCAACTGCTGTCTTATTTAGAACGAAGTTTTGGACAATGTATTTAATTTTGTGTGGGCTAATGATCGTGTTGTCTACTATACAGTGCCGAATGCCCAATTGAGACCATATCAAGTAAAAAGATGGCACGATTTTCTAGACTTGACATAAGCTCATCTCCGTTTTTTTAACTCAAGGTATTCGCGCATGTCATTGGTACAGATCAATCACAAGATGTTCTTGTTTATGAGGAACTTGATGACACAGTATTTGTAGATATTACTAGTTCAAAAGATGGCGTAAGATAGGAAAAAAACGAGAAAATATAGTTTTTGTCTAACCTGCAGAATATGTTATCGTAGAACTATGTTACCATAAATGCCAACTCACTTTCGTCTTCTGAAGTAAGGGTGATTGAATCCAGCCATGACTATATAAACAAAGCTGTACCCAATGTAAAATTAGTGAAACCTCGTGTTCCCGGTGTAGAATACTATGTGGATCACCATGACGATAGATTTTATATATTAACAAATGCTGACAATGCAAAAAACTTCAAACTAGTATCCACGCCAGACCATGCCATTGGAAAATCGAATTGGACCGATTTGATTACAATGAGTTCTACAGAAAAGATTGAAGATGTTGATTTGTTTCAAGTAAGCCAGTTGGTTCATATGTCGTTGTGCAGCAAATGTTGACTTGTGGAAATAGAATAATGTTGTTATCTATGGTCGTCGAGACGGCCTACCTATGATACTATGCCATGATTTACGTACAAAGGAAACCCATCAAGTGCCATTGCCCGAAAAGTTCTGTGTTTTGAACCCGGGCACTAATTTGGTAAGTAGATCATCTCTCTCTTGGAACCATTTCTTACAACCAACAATGGGTGCAACAGGATTTCAATACGGACGTATTCCGTTTTTCTGTCATATCTCCATTCACACATGAATCAACATATGAATACGACATGTCGACTCGAAAATTACATTCTATTCGAGTACAAACCATTCGCAGTGAGTGTTATTTGCGCGTTGTGATGATTGTGCTGAACAAACATGATATAGAGTTTGATAGATCAAAGTACACTTGCACTCAAATCCATGTCAAATCGCACGATGACAAGCAAATCCCTGTAACTCTTATACATAAAAAAGACATTGAGATGAATGGAAGGTACACTTACGACTAAGGAATAATACTTATCATATTGATTCGTATTTTCCAGGAATCCTGTGCTAATGAGATCATATGGTGCTTATGGAACATCCACTGATATCGAATTCCGAGTAGAGCAATTCCCTCTTATCGAACGTGGTTGGGTAATTGCATTAGCGCATGTTAGGTGAGCATTAATCCTACATTTGCTAGTTTTAGACAAGGAAAGTAACTCAATCCATCATAATAGAGGAGGAGGGGAACTGGGCAAAGATTGGTACGAAGATGGAAAACTGGACAAGAAAATGAACAGCTTCAAGGATTTTATTTCTGTCGCAGAACATCTAGTCGAAACCAAGTTAACTTCATCAGAGTACCTCACAGCAATGGGCACTAGTGCAGGCGGTTTACTTGTTGGCGCTATGTTACATATGCGGCCGGACTTATTCAGGGCTCTTGTACTTAAGGTTCCATTTGTTGATCCTCTGTCATCTATGCTTAATCCTGAACTTCCTTTGACTCAAATTGAGTATCCTGAATGGGGAAATCCTACGCAGGATGCAAAGGCGTACGACCTCATTGAGAGTTACTCGCCCTATGAAAATATTAATGCAGATTTATTTAAATCTCGTTCTTCCTTACCATCTTTGTTTGTTACGGGAGGCATGAAAGATCAACGTGTAGCGTACTGGCAACCACTGAAGTTTGTTGCTTGTCTTCGCCACTTTACACCACAGACATTTAGCAGCACTGTGTTGTTAAAAATGGACCTTGATCGTGGTCATTTTGGTGGTGGTGGATCAGAGCAGGACTCTCGATTATCTGATGTGGCAGAACAAATGGCATTTTTAATAACTCAAGTGCAAAAATAGCCTCACCATGATGTATTCTATTGCACAATACAAAATTAGACTTTAATAAAAAAAATAAAAAATAAAAAAAAGGAATCGAACGCACTCTGTTCATCCTCAAGTTGGAGGCAAACGAGTCGCAGCGTTGTCATAAAATAAAACGTAGTAAATCTTTAAAATACAAGAATATTTTATTTGACTCATAGGCAAACGCTTATTTCTTTCCGATAACTTTGAAAGTACCGTTTGGCAAAGCTTCGCCAAGGTATCCAGTAAAGTACCAGCCATCAGCATCAAGGACATCAGAAGTAGCTGCCTCATCATTATAATATCCCGTGAATACATTATTTCCTCTAACCCAAATCTCCCCACGAGGATTAGGAATATCCTCAGCATGCATCGAGAGTTCAGGGACATCAACCAGCTTGATTTCATTACATGGTAAGGGGGCACCTTTTGCGTCTGGAGCAGCATTGTAGTCGTAAAACATAGAAGCAGTGATAGAGGACGTAGTTTCAGGCGTATTAAGCGATTGAAGAACCTGGGCACTTAAAGTTGCCCTCAAAAAAGTAGCTAAAGACGGATCTGCATTATCATCTAGAAATGAACGCAAATGATTAATACTTGATAGCACATTAATTTTGCAGTATGCTACCATTGTCAATGTAAACAAGTCTCAAGTTGCCTCCAAATAATGTTTTACGAATATCCCTGAATACCAACATGTCGTATTTACAATCATCGATTAAACGACTCTCCTTAAGATAGCATTCCTTGGTACTGTATCCTCGCTTGAATAGGAAAGATCTGCCATAACGTGATTCAATCAGTTGTTTGACTTGACAAAGGAATCCTGATCCACTATAAATTTTATAGTCTTTAGAGCAAATATTTCACGTTGTCTTGAAATTCGTCAGCAGCTTACCTAACAAAGATGGTGGGTTTGGCTTCTGCGATACGAGCAAGAGATTGTGTGATGTCGGTATGTTGCTCGTCGTCAGTCTCATCGCCGAATGCGATAGAACCTCCCAATAAACTCACAGTTGCAGCCATGACATGCCCAAATACATTATCTAAAAATCCATATCAGCTCCATTGTTAATTCTTGTTCCGTATTTTTTGTTTACCTATCGGCAAATTCAACATTAATCTGTCCTTTGGCGTCACTCTTTGTTGAGGTGGAACAACTAGCAAATATGAAGCTACAGCAAAATAGATGATTTAATATACGTGTTCTATTGCGATAGCTGCATTCATATACTTGCAAACACTAGAGAGCAGGTTCTAACCGCACACAAGAAGTATTTAGTTCCAATATACTATACCATTCATATGATCAATTTCTCACCTTTTGGGTCAATACAACACCATTTTTGGATCCCTGAGTGATAAATAATGTTTAGTGCATTGATCGTATTCTTCACTGATAATCAACTAACATTTTGTGGGGTGAAATAAACACTAGCGATATCACTTGGAGCTAGCCGAAATAATCAATTATCCAGTTTATCATAGATTTAAGAGTGCCATAAGTCTTACCAACTGTAACAGCTTCGAAATGGGCTGCCTTTCCTTCATTTTCCAATTCCTCGAACGACAGCAATTCAATCCCAATTTCTATGGCTTGGTGCTTCTGCTCGGCTGATACTTGACCAAAGACAACAAGTTTTTCCAATGTTAATCCTTGAGCAGATGCTAACACCCGATCCAGAAGATCTGAATCTGTCAACAAAACCTTGAGTGAAGTCTTTTTGATGACATGATTCAAATGGGTGGTTGTTGCAAAAGAAGATACAGGTACAGTGACGAGACCATGTCTGTGGCATGCTGCAAAATGCAATCTGTTGGTCCGTGTATTTGTCTTGGCCAATTTGAATCACTTACCAATCTCGGTGAGGATCGTATCTACGAAATAATTGAAAACTTTTTAACAATATGAAACATCAAGTGGCGAATCTACAGCTTACAGAGAGAATTCTTTGCATAAATGCCGACAAATGAGTTTTCATCGCCGGACTGAGGTACTAATCCAGCAACAGTTCGCAAGCCCTGATAGACAAGTGGAACTCTTTTACCAATATCATCTGTAGATTGTGATTAGTACTGGAGCACTTGGGCTCAGCGAGCTTGAAGATTGTCCATATGTAATATATATATATTTGTTTACCATAGCTTGACTAAAAAGAAACACAAACCAGATTAGCTCATCCGTCTTTCTAAAATGGGTGCAATTCAGCTTACGTATTTAGAGTTTATGTCATAAGCTAAAAACTCTGCTGTCTTGTTTTTTTCGATACCTCCAAGTCTGTAGAACTCGGCCATGGTGCGAATGGAGCGGTCGAAAGTAGAGCAAAGGGGAGTGCCCATTGGATACATTCTGGAGCGATACACAGCACTCTCTTCAGGATGTCGAAGTCGCGAAACGTCCGATTGCGTATTCAACAACAAGGGATGGATATCCGGAGTCTTGGAGTTGCGAACGGATAATAGAGCAGCAGCTCCAACAATTGAGGTTAATAAGGCGTAGCTCAAAGTATCCAGCTCGATAGTCATGGTTGTTGTATATTTCGTGTAGAAATTCAAAAGAAACAAAAGGAGCAGCAGTAGATTTAATAGAAATTTATACATGTGATTCTTGTGTCTGCCCTTGCGTCTCCGCCTCTAACAATAGTGGCTCAACCTCGAACATTTGCCTCTCTTTTTTCCCATTCTACCAATACTGAAACTAAAGCTGCTTTAGAATAACATTGAAGATTTCACTCTTTTAAGCAAGCCTTTGATGCTAAACATTGCTCCATACATTGCTAAAGTAAGCCGAGGATATGGGATTAACTGCTCTGAACTCAATCCTAGATTAGTATGTTAGATCTTTACATGCTCGTCAAGAGAATCTAAAGATCCCGTATAGTCAATCTCAGTTCGGTGTCGTTCTTATGGTTGACATTGTTGGTAAGCTAGCATTGCGTACTTTGCTTACCCTGTCATATTCACTAAATTGGATTTGTATTTTAGGCTTCAGTGCTGTAAGATGCCTTTGCATGTTGGTTGTTTCAATATGTTCACATCCCATATCATTTGTTTATTAATAGTTAACCACAATGGCGGCCGAGAAAGGAGATTCTGGTGCCGAAGCTATTGCCCTTGAAATTGGTGCCTATATGGGAGAAGTATGATATCACTAGGCACAGAACTATGTATATGCAATTAGGCTAAACCCAAAAATAGTGCATTGAGATTATCGAGCATTTCGGTGGAGATGTTGTAAAGGTAGACTAGTGACTAATGCAAATTCTTACATAAAAGATGCCTAATCGCAAATCAGTTTCTTGGCGATGCTGTACTAGTTAGCTTTCAATTAAATACTTTTGATGAGCAAGATGACACATGCGCAGATGAGACATCAAAAGACAAAGCAGCTCGCCAAAAAAATGTACTTGTTCGCCGAGCAGTGGAATGTGGGCTACAATTACTTGCAAGACAATCACATTATCGAGTGTATTTGACAGCAGAAGAAAGATCAAAGCATCGATCTTCACTTACAGGAGAAATCGATCGACGAGGGATACAAAGCAAAGACCAACGTTTTTTCTTATTTGATGCAAGTGGACAATCCACAGACAGCGAAGGATCAGTGTCTCAAGACAGCCTTCAAATGGCGTCTGTGTTGGATCTGGATAACAGCTATACAGAAGAGTATTCGACCGCATTCAATTTCTGGAAGTGTATAACAGCAATATTCGGAAAGAGCAGACGAAATAGGGTTTATGCTAACCAAAGACAAAGTAATACAAGTGAAACGACCAAGCAGGGACCTGATGCGATTGATTTAGAGTTACACATAGCTCTGTCGTGTGGAGAAATTACAAATGTTATACTAGGTGACATAAAAGCTACGCCCAAGCAGAAACGATTTTCATACGTGAGTCCTAACGGCACAGAAAATCTTGTGGATCACATGTTAGATTATAAAGGGCGATTGGAGTACGCAATTTGTGGGCCAGCAGTGGAATCATTAGAGGATGTCTTGTCTGCTGCAAAAGCTGGTGAGATGAGTATCACTCCAGAAGCCTTCAGGGTCTTCCAAAACCAAGCAATGAGTCTGTCGTACGAAAAGAGAAACCGGTTCTTTATCGTAAAAAGCTCTGACACTACAACATTAAAGAAAAACGAACGCCATCATCACGCACAGGGCAAAAATGACCAGTTGTATGCAGATTATTTAGCTAATAGACCTGGATTAAGGACACGTGCTGCTACACTCAATATTGAACCATTGATACCACGTACCCGCGATACGTCCTATTTGGAGCTGTCATCTGATCCTAACCCCAATTACCTCAAATACATTAATCGCAGTGCTTTATACAGACTTCAGCATAGCCCTGACGACAATTTTCCGGCTCAATTCAGAGATGCAACAATCATGTTCATCAGCTTAGGCAAATTAAATGTAGCCACACAAGAAGGAATGCAAATTGCACAAAAGGCTACAATTACTACGATCCAAACGCTTGTAAAATATGAAGGTACGGAAAACCAGCATTCGTAAAAACAAAAGAATACCATGCTAAATTCATGTTCAGGTGTTTTGCAGCAATTTGCAGTCGACGATAAAGGCATGTTGAGAGTATAATGCAGCCACATAGAGTAGGTATTGATACTTTCTCTTTCCTCCAGGTGCGACATTGTTAGCTGTGTTTGGCCTACCGCCATTGTCTCATGAAAGAGAAGCTGTATTTGCAGCAAAAACAGCTATTGATTTGCGTGAAAGCTTCATGGGGTTCTTGGATGATTTCGCCATCTCCCTCTCGACTGGTGTTATTTTCAACTCTGTCTTGCCTCAAGGCAACCCCTATAGAAGAGATCCTGCAATTGCCGGTGATACCATTATTTTAGCCGTGCGCATGTTGAAATTCCCGTTCTCTAAAAAGAAAATTGTATGCGATTTTGCAACAATGCAGCAAATTGGACGAGCCTGCGATTTTGAGGATTACGGCGAGAGGTTTGTTAAGGGTAAAGTCAAGCCCGTACCTATTTATGGCATTTTACGGTTCGCTGCTGTCAAGACGAAACGTATTTCAACGCAAAGTCAGGAAAAAAATTCTGATTTTATCGGCTACAAGTCGGAAATGGGCCTTGCAACTGAATTCGTAGATGAGTGGGGGGAGGTACCGAACCATCATTTATTGATTATTTCGGGGCCCTCAGGCGTTGGCAAGAGTTTCTTTTGCAGTGCTCTTAGCAAGAAGATATCATCTCGTAGTACAAATTGTTGCTGGTCATCGTCAACAGAAGGTAAGCAGCGCATTACCATCATTTGTATATACAAACACTGACTTGGGCGGTCAGTCGAAAAGAGTTCGAAATATTACCTTGTAAAGAATATACTATTGGTATTATTTGATATCATTGATTCAGATCAAGTACCTCAAAACATTAGAAGAAGGGTTCCTTACCTGAGCGGATCAGGAGGCATCAATGTTGACTCTAGTCAATCATATTCGAACGCTGAAGTGTCATTAGCATCTTCAACATCGTCTGTACCACAATCGCCTACAGCCACTAAGGACAGTTACCAAAATACAGACACGGTGCGTCAAATGTCAACGCATTCCAACGTATTAATACCCTCTTTCAACGAACCTGGACTGCACGCTGAAGGAACGAATGAAACCACCGAATTGATTACTCGGTGTCTTTGTATTTGTGGCGAAGAGGGTGAACTGCTGCCGCTATTCAAGGTTGTATTTGCAGCATTAGCAGACTTGCCAGACAGCAAATATACTCAACGTTTAGACAGCCGTGGTCGAGATATCTTGCTTACAGGCGTTATCACGCGCATGATCAGATACGTATCTGAGCATGTGGGTCTTGTATTTATTTCCGATGATGTTCAATGTAAGTTTTTTTTACAGGCGAAAATATTCATAGCCTGTTAATATTTCAATTAGGGGCGGATTCTGCGTCAATTCGATTGCTACAGCACATTCATGAACATTGTCAACGAGTCTTGCTTGTACTAGCGACTCGGCCTGTCAGAGATTACAACGTTACATTTATTCATGACTTTCGAGAAACCGGCTACTCAAAAGAGATTGAATTGAATGGACTGGGGGCAACCGAAATAGGTGAAATTATACTGCAAACTTTCCAGACAGCCGGCGTTACTAGTGTCAGCCCTGAAATCGTTAGAGTCATTCAAAAACGTACTGCAGGAAACCCACTTTATGTCAAGTAAGTCGACAAAATTGTGATTGCTTTGGTTGTGTAAACTTTCCATCCTCAATATTGCTTCTATCCTTTAGAAATATGGCTCTATTTTTAAAGGACTTCAACCATGTTACAGTTGTGGAAAGTGTGCTGGTCCCGAGTAGTAACCAATTTGATCTAGAGGATTTACTGGGCAACTTTGACTACAAGCGTATAATTAAAATGCAATTTGATCGATTAGAAGGAACCTTTCAAGAATTTTTGACAGTAGCCAGCTGTTTGGATCAATATTTCACGATTAAGGAAGTTCAGTCTGTGCTCAAGGAGAACAATACGGGCTTCAAACATGTCACCCAAGATGAAGCTCAAGAGAGGATTGAGAGATACGATTTTTATCACTTCATTCAGAAAGTAGACGATAGCATACTAGGAACACATGGCGATTACTACACATTCGCCCACATCACTATTCCTCAAAGCATCTACGATATTGTGTCATACGAGACTCGGATCTTGTTGCATCGTCTTTTGGCCAAATATTATGAAAACGAGTTAACCCGTGAAAATTATACAGATCTTCTCTGTAAAGTTACGAGACACTACTTACAGACAGATTGGCTCGATAAGCAGCTATACTATTTGGAGGCCTTGGCAGATCTCAACATCAAATCGTACCTGCTACCTGAGGCCACGGGAAACCTAGAACGTATAGTTAAAATCCTTGACGAAAATCATGATTTGGCTGCACAGTTTGGTCGAATTCACCAAAGTGATATATTTCGCCGTCTGGGAATGTGCTTTACTATGCGTACAAAGTTGAAGGAGGGCGAACGCTTTTTGTTCTGTGCACTGGATTGTTTGGGGGATCCCTGGCCTCAAAGCGAACCTGAATTCCTCTTTAAATTTTGGATGAACCGTCTAGCTCAATATCGCCACCGTAAATTACGAGTGTTTCGCAAGTATAGCACGAAGGATGTAAAGAAGGAAATTGGAAAGCGAGTAGTAGAGATCATGGCCCAGCTTTCCAACATTTACTTTTACACAGGGAAAGGTCGTGCGTTTGTGTATACTTGTCTAGTGGGCTTGAATGCTTGTGAGCGTCTCAGTGAAGTTGGCCCCAATTACACTCTATTTCTTGCAAGAAACTCGTTGTTGAGCTGGCTCAATGATGAGAAAGAGCAGAGTATATTTTACATTACCAAGGCACTGCGATATATGGACGAAAAAAACGATGCAGATACTTTAACTATTTGCTCGCATTTGTGTTTTGCTGCTGGCAAGTTTAAAAATGCAAGAGACTTGCTATATCGATCCATAGATGCTGTCAAGACGCTGGGAGTGATCACTGACTGTCAAGCCTTCTATCGATCCGTGGGTCTTGTCATTACAATGCGGATATTCGAAGGCACCTTGGATAATTCGCCCGATGATTTACTGCTGTTGAAACAAATGGCAAACACCGTACATAGTAACTGCGACCATGAAGCAGAAATTTGGCTAAGCGTATACAACATTGGCAATGCGCTCATCATGGACCGACTTCGTGAATGCGAACCGTTTGTTGCATTACTAGAAACTCACTTGAAGCAATCAGCAGATTACAACAGAATTGCCATCCATGGGACATTGCTCTACTACTATGCTAGAACTCGCAACTATGAATATGCTCGTAATCATACTCGAAACTTGGTAACCATTTTGCCGCTATTAACTGTTACCCCCAATATCTTTCCTATTTTCGGCTTAATTTTTGCTACGATGGGTATGTATTGTTTGATCGAAGATGAACAAGTTGACATTGTCTCTTCTGGAGATTCAAAACACTATGATCGATTTATCCTTGGTGTATCGAGGATCAATCACGCTTTTCAACAAGTGAAATTTTGGGAGTTTACCCAGCCTTGTCTGTACTTGGCTAGAGCTTTACCTTATATTAGTACTGGGAGAACGGTAGAAGGATTTATGGTTTTACAGCATGGAGTTTTAGAAATGCGGTTTATTCAAGAAATCAGGTTTCTAAAAGCTTACTATTGGGCCATGCTTGGTAAATATGCTTTTACTCCAACAGATCGTGTTGAATGGACACAGCGAGCAAAGAGTGACTTTAACGATCTCAAGATTCCGGCACATGTATATTGCAATCCTGATCCAGCCAATTCGTATTCTCGAAACACTCCAGCAGATTTAACTGCTTAATTGTATATAGTCTTTATATATCTGAACAAAACTTTTTTCTGAAATGTCAATAGATGCATATATATTACTCCTCACAATAATCGAACAAATTAAATGAAAAAAAAAAAGCGTACTGATTTATCTAAATCGTTTAGTCTCAATGCTTGAAATATGTATGCAATATTTGTCAAAGGTGCATATAACCTGATATTGCAAACCAGCCATTTTACTGCATCCGTTTACTGATTTTTATTGCAAATTCCCCCGATCCATGAGAATGATCCTCGCTGTACGGGGTTCTTCTGTTAGAGTTGCTAAAGATATGGGTAATTCTGAATTGGCTTGATCACTTATTTTGTGGTTGCCACGACTCCTACTTACTTACTGGCGGGATTAGCTGCACTACTTGTTCTAGTTGAACTGGTAGATCCGGCGTCAGTTGTTCCTCATCAATGTCAAGAAGGCGTCTTTTGCGAGGCAAATGTAAAAAACATAAGCTGGTTTATTTCTTAAAGAAATCGATGAAATAAAAGCAATATATCTATTTCGAAAAAAAGGTTTATTAGCAATGGAAAATTAAGCAAAATAAAAGTAGCTAATAAATAAGTGAAAGAAAGCAGCAACATGAAGAAGGTATTATCTAGTGATTGACTGAGCAGGCCACAGCATTGTATTTAATCAGTTTAATCCTTTCTCTTCTTTTTCACCAAGTTCGAATTAGCAGATGAAGAATTGCGGTCTCTTTTTCTTTTTTTTTCGACATTTGAATTTGCAGCAGATCCGCTGGGGCTCAATATTTTATGGTGAAAGCTATATGCAAAGAGGTTTTGAATAAAAGGAAAGTAATCCCACTTCTGCCGCACAACACCAGCTCTTGCAACTTCTTTTTCTGCTGTCATCACGTCAACCTGTTGATTAAATGGAGCAATTTGTTCAGCGAACTTATCAAGTTTGGATTTTGCTATTTCAAAGTCTCCAAGGCATAAACTCATCCAGATATCATCCATTGTGGCGTAATGTGGCATACTTTTATCTTGTATAGTAGAAAAAAATCGTTTTCTGTAGTTTTTCAGCGTAGAATGCGCTAGTTGTTTTCTTACTGCTTCACTCACGGAGTGTAAACATGCATCATATATATTCTTTTGGGTCAGCATAGTATGGTATGAGTCCTTCGTAACAGCCATTAAATTAAAAGAAAGATCATCTTGTCCTCTACATAAGAGCGTTAATAAAAAAAATAGTGAGTATAATGCTATTGCTATAATTACGTCGAATTCATTCGTGCTTCGATAATTGGTTTTACGGTAATGAGCCACTCTTCTTCTAGACATGCTTGAAGTCTTACTGGTTGTTTCTTGAGCCCATCAAGCTCCCAGACATAACCGTTTTTATGGATATAGGTGATATAATGAAAGTCTTCGGATACAATGTATTCAAAATTATCACTTTCGGATGTATCTAGTTTTTCATTCAAGGCATGTTCAGCTGTGTGATTTGCATTTCGTGCGAATGCATCATGGATCTTTCTTATTTCAGTGCAGCTACCTAAACAAAGTCCTCGGTTCTATCAAAATAGTCATTACCTTGTTGTTGATTTTGAAAATCTTACTTACCACTGGCGAAAATCCTTCGGTAAATTGTAAAAAATTGTTCAATATTTTTCCCTTTTCAATATCTGCATTTAATAAAATGGCCAGGAGTGCCAAAGTGCCGCAAACATTGGTTACAACCTATTCCGATATAGATTAGACGATATAAAATTCCAAAATGTTATACCTACTTGAGCTGTAAATATGATTTGTTCGCCTAGGTGATCAATTTTATCAAAATCATCTGGTAAATCATCTTCAACATATCGCGAAACAAGCATAAACCCATGCACAGAGCTATTATAAGGAATTAAAATCCTTTCATCGTTTGCAACTTATTCAAAATTTACCTAGGGTCGTAGGTGTCAACAAATTCAATTGATATTACTTCTTCTACTTTCGTATCCTGAATCCCATATTGCTGTATCATGTCATCGAAAATCGCTATGGTTTTAATTAGATTGCAGAGCGTATTCAAAAAGTTAACAAGAGTACCTGGATCAGATGGAATCAAGGCCCAATTCTCTGTTTGCTCGTTCATTTGATTAAATATTTGAAGTTGTTCCAAAATGTGATAATGGTTATGTACTGAAAAAGTTTTTTATGAAATGAGAACAAAAGTGCAGTTCACAGTTTACTGAAGATTATCACTTATAAATGTTAAAAAAAAATGGACGCGTTACTTCTTTTTTTTTTTTTGTCAACTGAGACAAAAAAGACCTCACACCATGAGGCTAAATAAGTTTTTAATAAACATAATATTTATCAGTCCGTGCACTTACCATCATCTGAAATTGACTATCAGGCAAGGCAGAACCTCATTTTACAGTTCACCCAGTGTTTCCTTTATTTTTATATTAAACAGATATTACAGCTTAAGAAAACTAAAAATGTGAAAAGGTAAATGATATGGCTATTTCAGATACAAAGTGTATCTTTTTACAGCACTTCATCGCTACAAGATTATTTCACTATATCTAGAAGAAGCTAGTTTGGACCAAAAGCTTGTCTTAACGCTTAGGTCTACAAGTTGTATATTTGAAATCTTGCGGCTTCAATTTTTTGTCTTATATTTTTTCACATCCATGCGAGTCCCAGAATCGAAGTTTGTTCCTTGAAAAAAACTGGGATTTTCAGATAAATAATTAAACCAACCCCTCTGAATACAATTGTAACGTCGTTCAATGCCTTACAAAATCTGCTTTTGGCATCTTTACTATGACATTTGACATAATCGCGATTTAGGTATTGCCAAGGTGGAGCCTCAGTTTTCGAGTCAAAAGTAAAAGAGCAAGAAAATTTGACAGCTCCCACGAGCTAATTTTATGCAGGGTCCAAATGAATTTAATTGGATCTCGGAGTACGAATTTTGAGGTACGACTTTTGCTTTGCATGAATTCGAATGTTGCCCAAAATAGATTTTTTTCTCATTCGAGTATTCCGCTTCTCAAGAGGACAAACCAACTTGTACTGGAGCTTTGATTATCCACGCAATAGTCAATTCCATCAGTTGTGAATGTGTCCAATCGAAGGAAACTAGGAATGATATATTGAAGTATTCTTCAAGTCAATGCTTGGTGATTAGCAGTTTATCGTCTTGCAATTTGCATCCGCAGCTGCAATTAATACTAAACACATTCACAGCGTTGCTGATAAAACTAGATCTTCCCAAACTCTTATAACAGAAATATAAACACATCGTCAACAAATTCAAGTACGGATTATTAGCAGAACAAATGACAGTAAAAAATAATGATTTTATAAACAATTCGCGTATTGCGCATGCCATATAGGCATGGTTGTAATTATTAGTGTTTTGAGTTTCTAATATTCTATTAAAATGCTACTCGCCAACAAGAAAACTTAATTTTGGGGCGCGATTTTGATATAATGTGTGTTAATTCACGCCATATAATGATAGACTATTTTACAAGAAACATTCAAATTAATGTAAAAGGTACAGATTTTTGCATATATTGGAGCCTTAGTAAAAATGTATAAAAATCATTGTAGTGCTAAAGCCTAAATAAACTTTACTTTATCAATCGCTTCAAATCAACATTCATTGTAAAAGAGCTTAGTGCCATTAACTAGCTCATATCTCATACACTCGCGTCAATCATTACTGGGTCTCAGTAACACCTATATATGTTACATAGTATGTGACGGCTCAGTAGTAATGTTAGTATTTAGAACTGGCAATATTTATCATTAGTTTAGTGCATCGTTTTACATACTATACTATATAATTATACCCACCACAGAATTGGCTGGTGGCATTTATCCAATGCCATGGCATATATGTTGAGACTCCTTTTCCTCAATTGAATTTTTCTCCCTCTCAAACATACTTGATAATTCAGAGGAAGCCACGATTTTAATATAACTTAATTGTAGAAGAGCCGTGAGTACCGCGTATATTATATTGATTACAATGTATTAAGAATTCAAAATATAGCAACCTAATTTGTTAGAATCCTATATGGTCGATCTATTATTGAATCACACAGATTTTAATTTTTGAGGAGCTATAATATAGTAATAATCTACTGTCCAATTTTTTTACTTTCATGTGGAAGGCGTCTTACAATGTTGAGTATAGCCAAATTTCTTTACAACAGGGCACTGTAATCAGCATCCCATGCGGACACTACAAGAGTATAGCAAAAACAATTTTTTGAAACTTTTCTATGCTCGGAAACTAACATGATGAAAAAAATACATTTCTCTATCGTAGATGCTTGATTGCACGAAACTGAGATTTTTGCTCAAGTAAACTGCAGACTTAGGAGTATCAAGAACTGCAACAGCAAGATAAACTTTTCTGTTTTCACGAGATATTAAGTTGTAAAGATTTTCATTATAGGCAAATAAACTTTTCGGTTTCTTTATTTAAGGTCTTACAATTGTCACGACAAGGAAAAATGAGACTGATGACAAAATAGCAGGATAAAAGAGCCAAAATAAACTCAGTAAAAGTGACTGATGATCTGTGAATGTCCAATTAGTTGATACAGCTACTGTAGGACACGAAGTTTTTCAGCTGCAAAAAAGAGAGCTACGGGCAAACATGGCTCCAGAATCGCATCTTGGAGTACATCATGATGAACTTAGGGGTCTAGTACTCCTAAATACCTTATAGACACTAGAGTTTAGCAAAAAAAAAAAGGTTAGCAAAAAAAAAAAAGGTTAATACAACAGACACAATGTGCGCTAACTAAAACTTCAATTTTGAAGAAGGAAAGAGAGATCAGGTTGATAATAAAAGAAACAGGTACTGTTCCAAAAGGCTCAATAAGAAAGACCCAGAGAGGACATAGGCTAAACAATTCTTGCTCATGGCTTTCACGTCTTAGAAGATAGTAACAACTGCAAATAATTTAAGGAAGAGTACCGAATAAACTGTTGAAATAACGTGATCGGAGATTAAAATATATGAAAACTATATTTAACTAGTTTCTGAGTTCAAATTTTGGGGCAGAGTAATTGTGTATGAGGTAGGATTGTTGGAGATATTCCTAAAAGCTAAGGATTGTTTCATCACATTGTAATTTACTTCTACCATTTGCATGTAAGTCATAAAAAAATCATTAAAATCATACTCATATTATAATTTTTGGCATATGAGCATTCATCATGTTAATACGAATACCTTGGAGGAAAGGCGTTACTTCCTCCTAAAATAAGCTAATTTTAGCGTAGATATGATGATATCCATGTTGTGCTTTAATGGCAAAGCTATCCGATTTTATCGGAGTAAGCAGTAGCATGTTTTAGATTTCCGCGTCCTCACAAAACACCCGCGCTGGCAAATTTTGAATTCAAGTCGATATTTACCACGCTCAAATTTGTGGGTTTAGTGGGTAATTTTTTAAAAAAAACCAGTAAAAAACGTGACCTACTGTAGTTTTGCAATAGGTATTTAGTTCATTGTTTGTAAACTTTTTTTTTGAAAAAGAAATACATGTTTACATATGATTGAACGTTCCAAACATTTTATATTTACTTGATAAGTTTAGAGCAACTTTGCAAATGTACCGCCCAAATCCATCTGGGGGTCTACTGTTCCGGAATCCGAGCGGGAGAGAACAATAGAAAATAATGGATCAGGGCGAGGGCTTTAAAGTCTTACTAAAGTCCCCAGGCAAGTAGGCAGGTAGGCCGATAGACTACCCAGTGTTCTCCCGGTGTCAAAGGGCGCAGTGTATTGTTATGTAAATATGATTTGTATAAAGTAATAAAAACTTTTCCGAATAAAACCAGATACAAAACTGAAGACACTTTTATTGACATAAGATATGATCTCTATTTATACTAAAATATATCCCAATCAATGTTTATCCACATAACATCTGATGTTTGA
>MU619328.1:91652-128683 GCA_025201805.1 Parasitella parasitica
AATATTTATCATAAATATCACATATTTGCTCATAACTTTTGCTAAAATTACTGTGGAACCGAGATCTAACTTGGAAAACTTAGCGTTGACTTGGCACTCTGTCTGGAAAAAAAAACTTTCATTGATGTTTATATTTGTTTAGATCTGCAGAATAGAAAATAAGAATAGTATAAGACAAACGTTTTAATATTATCGAGTTACGAAAACTTGAGATAACTCTATTCAAGATTCAACTTTTCATCTGCTGTTTGTATTTTTGACAACTGCATGAACCCTCTATTTTTGAATGTGATAACGGATCTTTACCTGATTATCTTGTATTGAATTTTTCTGATTGTAATGAAATGGCACCTATTATATGACACCAAAATTACATTAAAATAAAATCCAGATGGATCATGGCTAATCCATCCAAGAGAAAAATACATGAAAAGCATCATAAATAAACATTAACTAGTGTTGGTAAAAGCTTGCACTCCTGATCAAAGTACGATCTCCTACCACCCTAGCACATGCTAATGTTGAACAACGCTGCTCATAATCACAAGTAAACAAATTCCAATCATGTATAAACAATGTCATTGTTAAAACAATTGCAATAATTCTTAATGCCAGAAATGGCTTGTTTATTATACAATAATAAAAGCTCAGTCGTATTAGAAATAATCAGAATCCTCAGATATTACAATTCTGCCAAAACCATAATAGTATCAATTTCAATACCAACATACCGAAATCTCAACGAAAATACAAGTGACAGAATGTCAACAAAAGTCATTCTTCAAATAAGCTGTAAAATAAGCATTCTCACTGTAGTGAGGCAATTTTACAAGTAATATAAATAAAAGCTCTCTTAAAGAGCATGTATCTTGTCTTCAGTTTTTCTTTTAATCAAAAATAAAGGTGGAAAGACTATAATTATTGTATTTCTCTGGCTTTATTTTTTTACTTTTTTTTTATTTTCACATAAAATTGATCCCAATTTTATTGCGCTGATAAAACACTAATCGATATAAGAGTTTTTTGCAAGTAACATCACCCTGAACAGGATATGATGTATTATCAAACTACAAAGCTATCTATTTTTGATCTGACAGTACCTTATTGTTTGTCAATCATACAGATATGTGTCACAGATAACCTTCTTGATTTGAAAGAAAAACTTTATTCTCCTGTTTTGTCAAGTTTAACCACACTTCATTGGACAATATCTAATCCTTAATTGAAGCGCATTATCATGGTCCCATATGTTAAATTATAGCAGACCAGTATTAATATTCGTAAAATCACGTTGCGATACAGGATGGAAAAGGTGTGAGGAATTTACTATTATTTTAGGGGATTGGCACGAAAATTGAAAAACAAGTATAGGCTGGGCCTGAGGGTTATTAACAAAATACAAAAAAATGATTAAAAGTAGATGAAACTTGTATGTGTGTAAAGAGTGCAAAAAAGCTATTGTTTGGCTGTCGACGGTGTCTCCACTTCTAATATTTTACTGAAATATTTGAGATGAATAGACTATGTTTGTAAGCAAAGGGGGAAAGATGATGATATATATTGCGTGAGATCTATTTTCCAAGCTACGAAAAAATGGCTTTACAGGTGAATTGCTGCAATCATATTACAGTAACTACAATGGCTGTCAAATTTAAACTAACAAATTCGAAGAACTTCGCTGTTGGGGACTTCGAGAAATTAACGAGCAGCATATGAGATATGTATACAAGGATTTTCTGTCAAATAGGCTTCTGCATCTAACCATAAAGTCTAAAAAGCTAAACACCTTTATACTATCAAGTTCCAAATCTCGACAATTCTTTACATTCACTTGAAGGAAATTTTCTGAATCTTACACAGATTTAAGCCCATAAATTTAAATAATCAATTCATCGTATTAATGCTTGCACATCAGTACCTTGTCCACTTCAGTCTAACAGCCCTATTTTAATTTGGGTAGCAACCGCGTCTGGATTAGATTGAATACCAATATTTTACTAGCAGCTAATGAATTTCTATGGGCAGATCTTTGAAAATAGGTTCCTGGTGGCTGTGATATACATCTTCTGTTTTCATTGTAATGTTGAGTAGATAACCAGAGCACTTAGATGTAAAATTGAAATGGCATTATGGAATGCCCACAGATGTTGAAGAAGATAGGTCAAAAGCGCATTTCACCATTATTAATTGAGTTAAAAACAGTAGATAAAACATTTTATTTAGGAAACACTTAATAATAGAGCTCAACACTAACAATCTATTGACTTCTTGAGACAAAGGCGCAATACAGATAAGCATAAAATACCAATATTATGTGCAGCCTCTTTTTCTCCAGGTCTACCTTATGCATATTTTCCAGCGAGATTCATCTTGTACCACTGGTAGTCTTTTTTTCCCATTCACTGCAGTATATTGATGAAGGTTGTACTTAATTTAGTTTTAATATATGCAATAGTCGTAGCCAAGTGCTACAGGTACATCAAGCTTTCTTCACAGCAAGAAAAATTCATCCCTTGATCTATGTGAACCCCTCTAACTCTGTCATACATACATGTTTACGGGACATTACTGCATTCCCGTATTTTATACAAGAGAAAATAAATATTACGGGTACTTCTGCAACTAGTGAGTATTCCCACTATTACATACAACACAGTATACCTTTGGCAGACTTGAACCTTAATTTTGATCTTCATGCATGATTGGCAACTTGCATTTAATGAGTATTTTACCAGGTAGATATAGCATCCTTACAACAAATCCTATGCAAAGCAGGATAAACCAGCTTTTTCTGGACTGATGTATTATATAATCCCCAATTATTAAACACCCTGAGAATTCAGGTAAATTTGAATACTGCTTTGTGCTACCATGGGAAGGAGCAGGAAGTAGTGAAACCACTTTCCCTTGCTAATACGTGACCAGAATACCGCCCTAAATATCAAATACAGTAAAAATGACAATGGGACGTATCTACATGTCACCTTTTATGCTTAATGAAGAAAAGGTTGGAATACCCGATCATCTGAGAAAGAGAAAAAGTATACCGTGGTGGCAAGTACCAGCAGCCTATCTAAGTATAAAAGGAGAATGGATCTACAGCTTTCTCCCCTTTTCTTATTGTAACAAACATATTCAATATGCATTTTCCTTCGCTTTCTTCTTCTGCTTTGGGCCTCTTAATCGCTGTCAACGCTGCCACTTTAACACAAGCCAAGGTCAATGTCTTGTCCTGGGATTCTGCATATGAGAAGGCTAAAGTTCTGGTTGACCAAATGTCTCTTGAGCAAAAGGTCAATATCACCACTGGAGTTGGCTGGATGGTCGGCCGATGTGTTGGAAATACCTATGGAATCTCAAATCCTGATTTCCCTGCTCTTTGTCTTGAAGATGGTATATATTGTCTTGATATCTCAAGCATAATTAATTTCAGATACTAAAAACAAAAATTACCTTTTTGCAGCACCTTTGGGTATGCGATTTGCTGACAATGTTACGTCCGGTGTGTCAGGTATCAATGCTGCTGCTTCTTGGGATAAAGAGGCCATTCATGCTCGTGGCGAATATATGGGCAAAGAATACTATGGAAAGGGTGTCCATATTCAATTGGGACCTGGTATGAACTTTATGAGGTAAAAGATACTTATTAAACATGATTTTTCTGTAATACTTATACGAATTAAAATTACAGGAGTCCAGAAGGTGGCCGTGGGTTTGAAAGTAAGTATTCAATGTATAGAACATGTAATATCTGATAATTAAGCCAGATATGTATGCTAGGTCATGGTGAGGATCCTTACCTTCAAGGTGTAGCTGCTGCCGAAACTATCAAGGGTATTCAATCCGAAGGTGTCATTGCCACTGCCAAGCATTACATTTTGAACGACCAAGAACTCAACAGAAACACGGGCTCTTCGAATGCCGATGAAAGAACTTTACATGAAATTTATCTCTGGCCTTATGCTCGTTCTGTTGAAGCTGGTGTAGGATCTGTTATGTGCAGCTACAACAAGTTGAAAGACACTTATGCCTGTGAGGATGACTACACTTTAAACACTGTGCTAAAGGGCGAGCTTGGATTCAAGGGCTTTGTTCAGTCTGACTGGGCTGCTACCAAATCTACAGCCAAGTCTGTAAATGCTGGTCTGGACATGACGATGCCAGGTGACATTACGTTTCAGTCTGGTGATTCCTACTTTGGCCCCAATTTGACCCTGGCTGTTAACAACGATGAAGTCAAAGAAGATCGTGTTACTGACATGGCCATGCGCATCGTTGCTTCTTGGTATAAGGTGGGCCAAGACAAAAACTTCCCCAAGACCTCCATCAACGCTTTCCATCGTGATGAAGCTGATTATGTCAATGTCCAAGCTGATCATAAAAAATTGGTTCGCTCAATGGGTGCTGCATCCAATGTTCTTCTCAAAAACTCTGGCGTTCTTCCCTTAGATACTAAAAAGGTCAAGTCTATTGCCCTTGTTGGTAGCGATATCAAGAATGGAGCTTCGTAAGTAGTTGCCAATTTTGTAATTCAATTTATTTTGTAAAATAACAAGTCATCGTTAGAGCTATTAACGACGCTACCACTTGTGCTGATCATGGTTGCTCTGATGGCCACCTTGCTCAAGGCTGGGGTTCTGGCACGGCTGATTTCCCCTACTTAATTGACCCTCTTACCGGCCTTACCAATGCTCTAGGTAAGGACGTCAAGATACAATCGTCTACTAGTGATTGGGACCTCAAGAAAGCTGCTGAGACTGCCAAAGACGTAGATGTCGCATTCGTTTTCTCTACTGCTAACTCTGGTGAAGAATATATTGTGGTCGATGGCAACATTGGAGACCGTAACAACCTTTCATTGTGGAATAACGGTGATAACTTGGTAAGATAATTTTTATTATGAAAATAAATGCTGTACTAAACCACAATATACACAGATCAAGGCTGTTGCTGATGCCAACAAGAATACTGTTGTTGTTCTCAACACTGTCGGCGCTGTATTAATGCCCTGGATCAACCACCCCAACATTAAGGCCATTATGCTTCCTGGTCTCGCTGGTCAAGAATCTGGCAACTCTCTTGCTGATGTTGTTCTGGGTAAGGTCAATCCTTCGGGCCGTCTACCTTACACCATTGCCAAGAAGTACGACGATTACAACGTTCATCCAGATCCTGCCGCTCAAGTCAACTACTCTGAAAAGCTGTTGGTGGGATACAAATGGTTTGATCATGCCAACATTGAGCCCTTGTTCCCTTTTGGCCATGGCTTATCTTACACTAAATTTGATTACAATGGATTAAAATTGAAGGCAAAAAAGAACAAGGACTCTGTCACTGTCAACGCTTCTCTGTTTGTGCAAAACTCTGGCAAGATTGATGGTTCTGAGGTTGTTCAAGCTTATATTTCTTTCCCTGAAAGCGCTGGTGAGCCTCCCAAGCTTTTACGTGGCTTCGAAAAGGTCAATATCAAGTCTGGTAAGAAGACCAAGGTTGATTTCGAGTTTACCAAAACCGAGCTTAGTATCTGGGATACTGATTCTGCTAAATGGGTTGTTCCTTCTGGTAAGTTTACCCTCCAAGTTGGCGCCTCCAGCCGTGATATTCGTCAAAAGGCCAGCTTCACTCTTTAATTTTAAAAACTAGTTGTTATCTTATTGAATCTAGATATTACGTTCGGCAAAATTTATAAAATCTTTGAACGAAAATTTAAAACGTAAAAACTTGTGAAAGGCATTATCTGATAAGATATAAGCCGAGGATAATTGTAGTTTTAAAGCACTCTTTAATTAAAATTTTAGTAAATATTGCTTGGATTGTTATTTGAATCTAGATCATCTAAGAGAAATCTGCTTTCCGTATGTCATATGATATATATGATGGAGAAATCAGGTAATACAGCATACTACTCTGTCGAATGAAAGCTAAATTTTCCAGTGAAATATTCTAAATAATTCAATAACAGGAAACTTTAAAATTGCGGGGAAGACCCTGAATTTTTTATCATGAGTAAATTATTAGCCAAACAAATTGTGTCAAGGTGTATTTTCAAGCAATTCCTATTGCAATTGATCATTCGAAAGATGTAAACTATTTCACTTGCTATTACTCACATCGGATCATCGCCTTGTGAATTCATAATACAATATTGCAGAGCAAGAATTTAGCAACTGTCGAGAATTTCACGCTTACAAAATTTGTCCTTACTTAGGAGCTACTTCGCAACTGACACAGAATCAGCAAGAAGTAAGTCTTGAACCTTCAATTTTGCTTGACCTTATTACTTAAGGCACTCTTGGTAAGGGACAATAGGAACAACAGCCTAAATAGTGCACTGGATGACCCAATGTTGTGAGCCTTTTCATTATTAAACCGACGAAATATTACATTCTCGAATTTTCGACTGTATTGCCTCTAAGCAAGTATCTGTCGACAAGGAAAGATATGTATACAAAAATTGAACGCAATAGGAGATTTTTGTTATGGAAAAGAAATACATTCCCCGTTTCAGTAGTCATCACTCCCCAAGTAGCAGATTGGCTATCCAAGGATGGGTGCTTTGACCATACAACTAATACGCGTACTGTTGGTGCGCAAAAAAGATTCAAAGCACTAGGGTATTGAGGGATAAACTCAAGGTATGTATTGATGTTTTTACGAGCAAGTAGCACGTATTTATATAGTAATTTATCCTATGCAATTCACATGCGTTGCAAATGTCAAACATGGAATAAAACGACCTTTTTCTCTCGTAAACTTAACTTAACATTGTTTTAGAACATTCCTCTCTAAATGTGTATTTATTTATATCACAGAGAACTGGTCGTTTCCATACGATTATATATCATTGAATAGTATCCCTTTGTTTTTACTGTCGGCAAACATACTACCTGTCGATTTATATCCGTGTAATCGAAAAAAAAAAAAATATGAAATTAACCGCGTTACTTGGTGTTTTACTTTACCCATTATTATCTGTTCAATATTTTGAATGTAAACCAAAGTAATCACAATTGACAAATTCCGAACGTCCAAAATTTGCAGTAAATGCCAAACTCTTAACTTGGTGCCAGCCTCACTTGTTACTAGGTTGAGTGCGCTTACTTGTTCTTCTTACCACACTCTTCGGCAAAGAGAAATTAATGCCTTCCGCAACATGACGACAATCTTTATCAGCTTTTGGCA
This sequence comes from Parasitella parasitica, assembly GCA_025201805.1. Lineage (NCBI taxonomy): Eukaryota > Fungi > Mucoromycota > Mucoromycetes > Mucorales > Mucoraceae > Parasitella > Parasitella parasitica. Next base: position 98,835 of record MU619328.1, read on the forward strand.
GGGACAAGAAAGACCAACACCTTTTCAACATACCACCACATTGCCACAGCCATCGCTGTAACAAAAACAACTTGCCTAATGTATTTAGATGGCCACATTTATTTGACCTTTGTTATTTGGATGCTGTACAGGTAAGCATCTGAAAATTATGTTTACTTTGTTTAAAAACTAATCTCACCTAAATTTTTATTCTTCATTTGTCTAGAAAAGGTAGGTCAAACATCTGTCATTTGTCCAGAAAAAAACGAACAACGTCTAGATCCAAAGTAGAAATACCGTACAAGATTGTAGCATGTTGTTCAGAACAGCATTTTACGAATTGTGTGAATTCAAAAGAAATTAGAACGTTCTTTTCTATTCGGCCAAGACAAACACAAGAATCTAACAAAGTCTATAATATAATATTTATATTTGCTTAAAACTACTACTTTGAATCTAATCAATTTACTCAAACTTTAACAGAAAGGGGGTATATATGCTTTTTTAAAGTGCAATGATGTATGAGTGATGTCTTTGTTAAAGAGCAGCGTCGAGTTACACGATATTTTTCTTTACGTCATGTTAACTAGATCTACAGCATAATAATGAGAGAAGGTGACTGCAAGAAGCTTCATGGTGACCTCATTTGAGTTGCATGAACTGAGACTATCCAAGATTTTGTATAAAAAGCCATGGTATTTATGCAAAAGAGAATATGCATTCTACCTTCTCTAAAACTTTTCCATAATCAAGTATACACAATGAAAGCATTCAGATATTTAGCTCTCCCCTTGACATACGCCGTCTGTCTTGCCTTGCTGGCTAATGAGGCCCAAGCAAAAGGTAGTACACTTGTTCAGATATATTAGTAATATAACAGCAGCTAACGAGACTTACTAGCTGCTACTACTCAAGTTGAAGACATTACCAATTGGACCAAAGATCAAGTTCAAGATTACCTTGACAAGTACCAAATCACCTATGACAAGAACGATCAGAATCTTTTGGACACTGCCAAGAAGTATCGTGATGCCGCAGTGGCTAATGCAGGTATTTTTATCAGTGATAAGGCTGATAGTGTTACGCGTTTGGCGGAGGGACTCAAGATTAAGCTGGAAAAGCAGTATAAGCTGTCCGCCAACAACATTGAGGGAATGGTTAATGATATTTCGCATGAATTGAAGCAGCTTGAGTTGAGTGGTCGCCTGACACAAGATAGGGTAAAGCAAGTGCTGGACCAGTACCAACACAAGGTAACCAAGCAAAAGTATGTCACTGCTGCTCAATGGAAGGAGATATCCAACGATATCCAGAGCTCGTTTGCTAGTCCTAACTGGTACCAGCGTATCTTTGGTGGTGGGCCATCTCATTCCAAATTCTTTTCCGACAACTCCTTCCACACATGGCTTACTACTAGCGTCACTCAACGTTTACAACAAAACAAAGAGTTAACTAAAGCAGAAATCGACTCTGTCGTTGACGCCTTGCAGGACGCTATCCACAACACTTCCTCATCGGTTCAAGACCTCTCTGCATTAGGCACTGCTACCTGGTGGAAACAGTTCTCAAATAATCTTGAGAAGTCGGCCAAGTTCAAGCAAAACCAAATTGAAGATGTTGTTGACTCTTTAAAGGACGAAGTGAACGCCTATAAGATCTTTGCCATTGATTATGCCACGGAAACTACTCACCAGACACAAAGCCATTTGCTGAATGCTGCCCAATATCTCAGGAATGCTGGTTATGACATTTATCAGAAGATTGTTCATCCTTTGCAATCTAATCCAAAGAGAGAGGCTCAGGTAAATAGTGCTCTTCACGCTGCTTCGAGCGCGGCAGCGTCTGCTACCAACGCTGCTGATGCCTCTGCTTCCAGTTTACGTGCTCACGTCACCGATGCTGCTGGATCTGCTGCCGATGCCGCTGCATCCTCTGCCTCAGTATTGCGTTCTCAAGCTAGTGAAACCGCCTATGATGCCAAGGATAGCTTTGGGCGTTTCTGGCGTCAAAAGGAATTAGAGACTTACAAGAAGATTGGCTATACTGAAGCTCATATCGACTGGATTGAAAACTATCTTTCCAAGACGTTCCACGACAAGACCAACCTTGCAAAGGAAACTGTTCACCAAGCAGTCCGTACCATACGCCAATATCTCGTCAATGCCAAGGTCCAAACGGCAGCTCATATTGATAGCCAATTAAAATCACTTGAAGGTCTTATCGAGTCTTGGAGACGTTCTACTGTTCGTGATGAATTGTAAATACACCGAAAATCCACATCATGAGTTCGTCATTTTTAAATCAGATGCAGCCGGAAACCTTTATTCATTATATATAAATATTATAGTCAAAAATTTCAAGCTATTAAAAAATACATAAACATCACAACCTCTTACTTTGCCCCAAATTACGTTGAAACTTAATATTGGCAATATTTCTCATGTTTATTGTTCTCATTGTTTGTCGCTGAAAAAATTTTGGTGGTAGTGTGGATAGTACTTGGCATAAATAATATATCGCATATCGAGAGTGCTATATTGTATAAAAACTTGGTTACATAGATACACCTTGAATCCGGGTGTAAATCAGAAATCTCGGGTGGCTCAAAATTGTATTGCTTTTAGATGCACTGCAAAAAAAAATACTACTATATAATTTAGAACAAACAAAAAATCCAATGAATGGGGTGAAATCACAGAAATCAGCGGAAAATACGTTGTTCTTGGAAAAATCACCTCATTTAAAACATTTTAAAAACTGGAACCCTTTGACTTTTTAGTACATCATCTCAAAAAAAAAAAGGGGGGGGGGGAATACGTCTATTTGATGATATTTCTCTGTTAACCTTAAATCATGCACCAACGAAATACCGATCAAATGAATAGCTGGTTACCTTTATCTGGAGATCGCGGCTGACAAGGAGATAGGAAGCCTTGGCAACAGACTACACTGCTGACCGTCAAACTGAAATTCCTTAGTATTCAGACAAAACCCTCAAACAGTGATCGAAATCATTGGCTAAATTGTCCCCAAATGCCTTCTTCCCCAGAAGCCCAACAAGTTTTACATTTGCTTTGTAAAAACTTCTATACGGGTGCACTCTTCGAATTAGTTTAAATAAGACGACATTGAACATCTTTCTTTTGTTTTTTGATTTATCATCATACAGTACAACAAGCATGTCAACTACAACAACCACGATGCAAATGAGCTCTGGTGGAAAGTATCCTCCTTATGCTTACACACAGACTGAGGATCGCCAACTTCCACTGGCTAATCCCAAGATGCCCCCCTTGTTTGATGAACCTACCACACTTCAGAATTTTTCTAGTCATGTCAACTGGTTCCAATCCATCCTCTTGATCTCTACTCCTCTCTTAGGCATCTACCTTGCTTCCAAAACTGAATTGCAGACAAAAACGCTGTACTGGGCTATTGCCTATTACTTGATTACCGGTTTAGGCATTACTGCTGGTTATCATCGCTACTGGTCTCACAGATCTTATGATTGCACAATGCCTACTCGGATTGCCCTTTGTTTAGCCGGCTCTGGCGCTTTCCAAGGTTCTATTCACTGGTGGTCCCGCGGTCATCGTGCTCATCACCGTTGGACAGATTCTGACAAAGATCCTTATGCTGCTCCTCGTGGGTTCTTCTTTTCTCATATTGGCTGGATGTTGATTAATAGACCCAAGAACAGAATTGGCTATGCTGACACTGCTGATCTTAAGGCTGATCCTCTTGTTCGTTTCCAACACAAGAATTACATCTATTTTGCCGTATTCATGGCTTTTGTATTTCCTACCTTGGTTGCTGGCCTCTTGTGGGGCGATTGGAAGGGTGGCTTTGTTTTTGCTGGTCTCTGTCGTCTTGTTGCCATTCATCATGCTACTTTCTGTGTCAACAGTCTTGCTCATTACATTGGTGAAACACCTTATGATGACTATCACACTCCCAAAGATTCTTGGATTACTGCTATTGTTACATGCGGTGAAGGCTACCACAATTTCCACCACGAGTTTCCTCAGGATTACCGTAATGCTATTCTCTGGCATCAATATGATCCTACAAAGTGGCTCATTAGAGGCTTAAGTTTTTTTGGGCAAACCTATAACTTGAAGACCTTTTCTGCAAACGAAATCCAAAAGGGTAAGGTCCAAATGATGGAAAAGAAGACTGACGAGATCAAGCGAAACCTTAGCTTCGGCAAAGCTCTTTCTGAACTGCCACTCTACACCATGGAAGAATATCAAGACAAGGTCAATAAAGAGGATAAAAAGTGGATGTTTTTGGACGGTATCATTTACGACGTTGAAAACTTTGATCATCCTGGCGGAGCCAAGTATCTTAACGCTGGTATTGGCAAGGATATGACTAAATCCTTCAATGGCGGTATCTATAATCATTCAAATGGTGCTCGTAACTTGCTTTCTAGCATGCGTGTTGGCGTTGTTAAAGGTGCTGTTGATGCAAATCGTAGCTTTAGCAAGACTGAAGCTGCTCAAGAAAAGTGTGCTGAATATGACGGTTCTCTCGAGCCTGAAAAGAGGAAGACCAAGTAGAATGTAGATGTCGTTTTTTTCTTTCTAGCGAGCTTAAATCTGCATACTTTCAAGCATCAACTTTTCTTTTTCTTTCATACCCTTTATATTCAATTAAATATAATATTTATTTTGAAAACACTATTTCTCGAAACACTTGATTGTGAACCAAATGCACCTTTAAAGGCATCAGGCATCGACAATGAAGCTGTGCACATTTATGAAACAATGGAGTCTCATTCAGGTATCGTTTTCATTTTCATGAGATACATCTCAAGTGCAATTGTTGCGTTGATGTGTGCAATCCGCCCTGACAGTGGGAAAAACAATACCAATATATGCGATTTTTTATATTCACCGCATACAAGATTATATTAAACTGAAGCAGATAAATGACAAAAGACCAGTATATTATAGCATTATGAGCAGACGTTGCCATCGTGCCTCCGGTCTCCATCCATCATCAGGTCATGCGAGTAGGCCTATTTACGCTACAGATAAAGTAAAAGAATGGTTTTTTTTTTAAAAAAAAAAAAAAAGTTGTACATGAATAGACTACATTCTAAATGGAAGCACAGGCCACAGAGTAACAGGTTCTTGGCCATTGTTATTTCTGCAACTGTTCAAATAAGCTGAATTCAGCAAATCTTCTTGGATCCTAATTTTTTCATTCCTTGATTTTGGTTGCGTTAGAACTAGGCTTGTTGTAGGCGCCTCCATCCCACCACTACAAAGTACGGTAGATTCATCGTATAGCCAATCTTGCATGCCCTCTGTATCATTTTTTTCTCGATTGATTCGCTCTGCCTCTTTTTCTTTGCGATATGCTTCTGAAAAGTCAAATATCTCTATAGCTTCTTTTGATAGCTGTTCTTTTTCAAAATAATATTCCTCCTCATCTTGTTCTTGTTCTTCTTCTTGCTCTTGGCCTTGTAACTCTTGCGTCTCATATTGGTAATATTCATAGAACTCTTGCTGATATTGTGGCTGATATTGTTGCTGCTGCTGTTCATGTTGAAGTACTGATTGCCAGTACGCTTTTTGCTCAGGTCCAAAATGCTTCGAATGAAAGTCTCCAAAAGCCAGACGATTCATTTGTTTGTTGAAAAAACAAAAAAGGGTGTCTACCTTCATTTTTTTAAGGCCCAATGGCCAAGTCTCGGTTTCGGGAATCACCAGAAATTTCAAGACACTGATTATCCTAAGCCTGGAAAATCTCAAGGCCATATGATCAGGCGGGTGTTCTCCCAGTAGCTAGCATTTTTCCATCAGCAATCTTGAAAAATAAAAAGTTTACATATCCCAAACAGCTGATCGGCATATTCTGTTGGCATCAGTCGTTACAATGGTGGAATCGCAGTTATGCATTTACACCACACTCATACAGTTGCATTTTGTATTTAACTCAGTTCTGAGCGAAAAAAATCTTTTCCTCCTCTCTCATCAGCAATGCTGGCATATCCGACTCGTATAGAATCAACATTAAAAGGTCATAAAGGACCCATCAACGACGTATGCTACAATAAAACAGGGCAATATTGCTTATCTGGGGGAAGGGACCGGTCTATAAGACTGTGGAATCCATCGACAGGCATGCTATTACATACATACAATGGACATGGACGCGACATTTTAAGCATATCAGTGTAGGCTCTTACACTTTATAAACAGCACACTATTAATATCTGCAAATGGTAGGTCCTCTGATAATGGAAAAATTGCAAGCGGTGGAGTCGATAGATCTGTGTTGTTGTGGGATGTGGGTTCGGGTGAAATTATGCGAAGATACACTGCTCACTGGGAAGTATGTATGCAATAGTATAGACAACAGACACTTGCTTTTATTGATCTTTTTGTAGAGGGTAAACTCAGTAGCGTTCAATGACGAGTCGACAGTGTTGATCAGTGGGTCATTTGATGCGACAATTCGACTGTGGGATTTACGTTCGTCAAATTTTCAACCTATTCAAGTCATTGAGGATTGTAAGGATAGTGTCATGTCGGTAGATGTTCAAGGAGTTGAAATAATAGCAGGGTAAGGTTGCTCGGGCACCGCTATAGTGTAATCTCAAACTTACTTTTTGAGAATAGCTGTGCTGATGGCAAATTAAGGACGTACGACTTGAGAATGGGAGATCTAAAAGAAGATTATATTGGGCCTGCTATCACATCAACAAGGCTATCAAAAGACAAGAATTGCATTCTAGTCAGTTCCCTGGATGATACAATGAGGCTTATGGATAAAAGCACTGGACGATTGCTAAACGAGTAAGACATACACGAATTGGCAATGCACAATTACATGAGAATAATAACATCCGATGGTAGATTCAAAGGTCATAAGCATAAGGAATACAAAATCGACTCGATCCTGTCCAATACTGATGCCTTTGCTATTACCGGATCAGAAGATGGAAAAATCTACATTTACGACGTTTTAGAAGGGAATATTGCGCATGTCCTTGATGGGCACAAAGGAGTAGCTACTACGTTAGATTATCATCCAGAAAATACAAACATGTTATCAGCAGGATCTGATGGATTAATTCATATTTGGGGTTAAATTTGTTGTGCGGTGTCAATGTTGCAAGTATCATATCAAACATGTGTAACTTTATGTTTACAACTTTAACGTTTTAAATTTATAAAGATACAATGCTTTTGGGCGTATAAATATTTTTGTTTTTGTTTTTTCCTTGGTTCGAGTGTTTCCTTCCCTCCTTCCTTCTCTTCAACACATACAATCGCACAAAAAAATGTACTCTGCTCTTCAATACCATCATCCTAATGTTTGGTTGATCCAACAGCAGCAATTCTATAATTTCCAGCACTGCAATCATCAGCATCAGCAGCCCTATCCACCTCTAGACAACCTGAATGTGAACCCTAAAGAAGTTATATTATATAAAACTGAGTCATGCAGAAACTGGACAGAATTAGGCCATTGCCGGTAAGTGATGGCATTAGATTATAGACATACGACAACAATTTGCTAAAAAAACTTTAGTTACGGCAAAAAATGTCGCTATGCCCATGGCGATCTAGAGCTACGAACAGTTCCAAGACATACAAGATACAAGACGCAAATCTGCCGTGCCTATCATATAGATGGCTCATGTCCATATGGCATCCGATGCACGTTTGTTCATGACGCTACAGACAATGATATTGGTAGCATCAGTAGCAACAGCAGCAGTGGTAGCAGTGCCAATAATGATACGAACCCAATGCTTGACGCTCCTATTTCGCAAAGCTATAATTCACACAAACAGTATTTCATCATGAAACAACAACAACAACAACCAAAACAATCTATTGAAACGATGCACTTTAACCATAGAGCCATGTGGATGTGACCAAAATGTTGATTGTCGTTTTTGATTTCTACAAGTCATATAGTTTGCAATAACCTATATGTTGCTATTATTCTATTGCCACCTCATACACGCTTATTATTTATTTCCTTTCTGTCAAAGTGCTTTTCTTGTTATTATTATAATAAAACTTTTCGTATCTGTTTGTCACACTATCTTTTTTCTTCGAAGTGTCTCATCTGTCATTTATCAAACAAAATGGCGGGGAAATCAAATAGGCTAGATCCGGTTTATTTCAAAAGTATAATACACATGAACCCTGAATTCAAATGTATCAGAATCATGCCTTTAGCAGACAGCAGATGTTTCTGGAGTCTTTCTTAGAATTCAGTAGATGAAATATCAGATTTGATTTTACGAGAAATCACAAAAGTTTGCAATTTGTCCCACATAAATAGTAAAATTTATCATTCACGTTTCACAGCCAACACCTTAATAAAGTTCGCTTGGTTGGTTGGTTGGGGGGAGGGGGGCTGACGAAGGTGATGTGATATGACCCTTACCAGTACGACTGATTAATTTTGTCAGTTTAAAAAAAAATGTCGTTGGTAAAAAAATGAATGTCGTTTGGCAAAAAACAAATGTCACTAACCTAAAAAAAAAAACCATCAGCTAGCTCATCAAGTATTGTCAAAAGTACGTACCTGCATTAAATAACCAGGGCGTTAACCTTGGTGGAAAGTTTCTGTTTTTGTTGTATTGAGAAAATTGTCGGTCGTCTGCCTGTCTCCCTCAAGGAGATTAAAATCTTTCTAAAGTTTAATACAGCTACAAGCTCTCGATTCCATAGTCAGTTTTGATTGCTTGAACACATACTGCTTCGACATCTTGAAAAAGGTTAGTCTTCAAATATCCGACATATACAAACAACTGGAAAAATTACCAAAATCATAAATGGCCTTTTAACGCAAAATCACGAAATCATGGAAAATTCGTATCTCTACATCCAAGACGGAAAGTCAATTGCTCATCGATGCAAAAGGAGCAATAGTCCCGCCGGGTTTTATCGATCTTCAAATCAATAGTGTTTTTGACATTGATTTCTCGATTACGAAGGCATCGAAGAGACAGTGGCCAACGATATTGCGATTGTTGCTAAAGGATTACTGCAAAATGGATGCACCATATTCTGCCCTACTGTCGTTACCTCGGCCCCTGAGGTTTATTCAAGGTAAAAAGTAGTACGTATCATAGTTGCTAGATGTTATCCCTCAGTTGACTGAGCGTAATATCACTGTGTCTATCGGCTATTCCGCTGCCACTTTCATAACCCATTTATTCAATGCTATGCGACCCTTCTGCCAAAGAGACACAGGCATGTAGGTATCTTGGATGCAAGCGAATTGCCCGAACCCAAGCAACCCGAACGCCATCCTTTACTTTCCTCCACCTCACTCGATGGTAACAAATCAGATCCTCGATTTGTGATGTCGTCCATAGCCACCCCAATTCTGTGCGTATTGCCTACTACTCTCATCCCAGAGCCTGTGTTTTAGTCACGAACGCTCTGAGTCCTACCAGTTGGATGGTCGTGATATTAAAGTACATGGTGTCAGAGGAGGCCATGTTAAAGGGACAAACATTTTGGAAGGCAACACAGTTATGAATTGATCATTGCGTACGAAATTTCAAAAAGTGTTTGTTCGTGGTGAGCAAGTTGAACTAGAAGAAAGAGAAATTTAATGGTAATAATAATTATATATTTTATATAAATATGAATGATTGAAGAATGCAGTTTATAGTAGTGTCTGTGTGCCTGTGTGGTTGATCACATACACTCAGTTTTAGTTAAAGCTAAAAGGCGACGATCCGTATAACCCGACTATGTGGATTCCATGTTAGCACTTTAGTGTAATGCTATAATTTAATGTCCTTACACTTAAAAGATCTTGTTCACGAGGCACCCTCATCTGAAGCATCGTATTTCCCTTCATACTTTGTTTCAAGATACGTCTTAGTGAATCGTCTCCTAATCCTCTGTTTCAGTAACCTCGCACAACACAATATATGTAACTTACGGTTCAATAAGCATTTCCATAGACCATCAAATCCTTTATACTGAAGAACCATACCAGAAATAGCTGCATCTTGGTAAGATAGACGCAACCACGCTATCATAGGCTCTATAGTAGCATCCTCTATCATGTAAACCTTTGTAAATAACTGATTGCAACCTCAACTGTTGTAGTTGCCACTTACGTGCCAAATGGAAAAACAAAACACGGTTAAAAGTGAGATGAGTAACTTCAACGATAACACCAGCTTGCGGTATAGGCTCACTGTTCAAAAAATTTAGCAATCAATCGCTAGAAGGATTATCTACGCTTGATTTACCTGTAAACAGGAACAACAGGAGCAGCCTCAGCTTTTTGCTGCTGCGATGTGGTATTCGTGCTGGCCTTGTTGACCTTATCTGTAGTAGAAGAGGATACATCTTTTTGTGGCACTGTAACTATAATTGGTTTGGCTGATGCTTCTTGCTGATTATTGATGTCGACATTAGTATTAGATAGATCGGTTGAGGTGGAAGGAGAGGTAGACGAAGCGCTCAGGTAGTGCTGCTGCTGTTGACTGACAGCAGCCAATGTAGCGGCCATAAGCGCAGCCTCTTGCTGCTGTTGCTGTTCATTATGAGAAGGGTATTCAGGAAAATGGACCTGCAGCTGATGTTGTTGAGCTTGCTGTTGGGCTTGCTGCTGCTGTATTTGGCTATTTACAAGTGCATTCATACCCTCAATAAGCTTCCGAACTTCTGCCAAGTCATTTGCTGCCGCTTCTGACGCTCTGTCCAGCACTAGGTAGTTCATATCTTTTGGATTGGAAATCTGTAAAAACGGCTTGAGAAAGAAAAAGAAAAAAAAAAAGGCTGTAGTGGTTTCCCGCGTCCTCGTTTTATATTTATACAAAAGTTTTGTATTACAAATACCTACTCTTCATTTCAACATGATGGATGTAATGAACATTTATTAGCAAAATTTACCGCTCAATTCCAATGTACTATTTTGTCGAATTAGTGCAATTACTTCATTTGTTTAAACAGATCAAATGGGTGCTTTTTTGTGTGCGTTGGAGCGACAAATAAGGTTTTCTGGTGGCTGCAGACGCCAATAAGAACGACAATGTTGTTCGAAAAAGTAGAACCTCGGAAATTGGATAATTGCAGCTTGGTTACGCGTTAACAAGCGAAATGGTGTCTGTCACTTTTTTTAACGCTTAGGCCTCAATGCCAATGCCAATAAAAATCATTGCATCTAGACGTTGTTTGCTCTTAACAATAACTGTTTCAATTTTTTACCAACATTTAAAAGGGTGTTACACTTTTCATTAAGAAAGCATCCATCAGAGAATTTTCAAACTGTTAGCCTTTTGCGAACAAGCGAGGGAATATGCTGCCTGTCTTCTCTTTCATACGTATAATATTATACCAGCAGGCAAATCATATATATATATTTATATATATATCGTTCTGCCTTCAATTTGGAATTGAGCATTGTAAACAGATTTCTAATTGATTTGGCTTATTTTACTTTTTATTTGTGAATTGCAAGAGATATGAAGTGTCCAGCTAATAATCCTGCTTACGAAATAAAGCTGCATCCAGATTCATGAAGCTTATAAAAAGATGCGCTTTTCACAATCGCTCAAATTAGGTGCCTGTAAAATGTTGTTTTTCGAAGTTACCAATAAATTGAGATAGGCTACATAAAAACGCTTGCAATGAAAGGTGTATAAATTTGATATAAGATCAAATATGCTTTGGGCCTTTTACTTATTAAATATTTATACGGCTTCTCATTTAAATCATAGTTTGTGTCCTCAAAGCAGCTCATAAAGAGCTTTATGTCATTTTATCAGGGTTATGCTTAGTCAAATAGCATATCAAATATACCGAGCTTGCTTGTATATTTTTTTGCATTTATAATGATTCTTGTAATAAATGACCAGCTTCATTAATTAAATTTATGTCACCTGCACTTCTCTGCTGTACTCGCCTATATTACCTCTATTTCTCCATATAATTTCGTGTACAAGCGATGATATCCTTATCCAGAGTAATCAGCAAGAAGAAATGCCAGTATTTTTTTTAAAAAAATTGTTTAATAAAAGCGTGTTACAGTACTCTTTGATTGTGGGAGGAAGTATGCTCACCTTCTTCTGGAGACCCTATTGTCTTGTGTTTTTCGAATTCTATCTATTATTATTGGCTTATACATGTTGTTTCTTGTAAATTAGGCTTTATGCGTTTTCAATGCTTGATATATAATAAACATTCTCAAGCAACACACCGGCTTTCTAGATAAATTTTGATGCAAAACTCAATGGTTTATACGAGATAAAGCAAAGCTATCCTCCCATGAAGGAGCAAGAGCTGTCGGATACTATAGCTCACTGAATTCATTATGGGTGAGTTACTTTATATAACATTAGAATTTTGTCTCACTAATTATTTTGTATATTTACGTAAATATACCTCAGAGTCAATAACTCCTGTGTATAAAGGTCTTGTATAAAACGGAGCGCCCCGAGGGGTCCCCAAGTCTTTGAGAAGAAGAAGCGACATGTACAGTACTGTATAGGCTCGAGGTTCAAATGGAGTTACAAGTTTGCAGCTCAACTAAGCAAATTTATTCATTTTAAGATACTACCCTGAATTCTCACGTTTTAATAAGTTAAAAATACTAGAACCCTGAACAAAACGAAAGCAGGATATATGACATAAGGTTACAGGACCCTTTTTTTAAGGGTTCATTTTCTTTGTATTTTTGCAATCTTTGCTCTTCTCTTTTGTTGCTTGATACAAACATATTATACAAATTCTGTATACAGTAATCGCTTTCATAATATAAATGCACATATTACTAGTACAGTTACGATTTAAATCTGGGGAAACGATACCCGGTTGGCTATCTGCTCGTTCAAATCAGAGAGAGGAGATTGCGGGGAAATGATGGATATTTTAGATCCAAATGGAACAGGTTATTCTTTTGACCGCGAACCTAGCTTGCCTCTTCCCTTTTCTACAATCATCAAAAGGGCCGAATGAGCTAATAATAATAGACTAGTAGTGTTTTACAAGAAAAAAATTTTTGTATAAAAAGAGGGGTCCATTGTTTGATCTATTTCATATTTCCAATCAGAGAAGATGACCAAACTAGCATTCCTTCAGAAGTGTAATACGCCATTAATTCAAGTCGTTTTCCTGGGTATCGTTTGCCTATGTTGTCCTGGTATGTTTAATGCCTTGTCTGGACTTGGCGCAGGTGGTTCAATGAGTTCCAATGTTGGATTGACAGACGCTGCCAATGGTGCACTTTATGGCTGCTTTGCCATTGTTGGTTTCTTTGCAGGTACATTTACCAACACTATCGGCGTTAAATACACATTGACAGTACGTATATCTCAGAACTTTTGAGACTACATGAGATTGGATGATGTTGACGACGGCTTTGTTCGTAGATTGGTTCCATTGGATATGCTCTCTACTCTGCTGCCTTTTGGGTTTATGACAGAAAGCAGGTGTCTGGTTTTGTCATTGCTGCTGGTGCTATTTTGGGCTGCTGTGCTGGTGTGTTTTGGTCGGCCCAAGGCTCCATTATGATGTCCTACCCAGAGGAGAAAAACAAGGGCAAGTATGTTGCCATTTTTTGGGCACTATTCAATTTCGGTGGTATCTTGGGATCCATCATTGCACTTGGTCTTAATTTGGAAAATGAAGCTGGCGGTGTAAGCACTGGTACATACACGGCGTTTGTTGTCGTCATGCTGGTTGGTGTTGTGTTCTCTTTGGTCATTGCTCCACCATCGAAGGTGGTCCGTCCTAATGGAACTCATGTAGCCGTCGCGAAAGCTTCCCATTGGACTAATGAGCTCAAGGGCGTTTTGTTGGTTTGGAAAGAATGGCGTATGATTTATCTCATCCCTGCCTTTTTGGCCTCCAATTGGTTCTATTCCTATCAATTCAGAATCAATGCAGTCTACTTTGACGCATCTGCTCGCGCTTTGAATGATACCATGTACTGGGGCCTGCAAATCCTTGGTTCCTTAATGATTGGAATCCTGTTGGATTACCAAGGCATGACTCGCCGTGGTCGTGGTCTACTTGCCCTAGCCATTTTGTTTGTCATTGTTATGGCCGTCTGGGCTGGTGGTTTTGCGTTTCAATTGACTTTTGATAATGATTTCGATGCACCTATTGGATGGAAAACCCCTGGTTTCGGGGGCCCTTTTGTCTTGTACATGCTGTACGGCTTCACTGATTCCTTGTACCAATCTTACTTATACTGGTTGATGGGGGCAATGTCAAATGACCCATCATTGCTTGCTCGCTACGCAGGTTTTTACAAAGCGGCACAATCAGCTGGTGCTGCTATCTCCTTTGGTATTGACGCTGTTAATATTCCATTGAGGTGGGAATGCCTTATTTGCTGGTTGCTGGTGTTCGCATCATTCCCTTTAATTGCCGTAGTTGCTCATAATGTGAGTGAAACTAACGAAAACCCTGCCGATAATCAAACCAATGGTGGCAGTTCCAACGAGAAGATTCATATTGAGCAAACTCTTCCTTAATTGTCCATGTATCTACTGGTTACTCACATGGTCATAATTGTATTCTATTTTCTTTTTCTTTTTTTTGTTTTTGCTATATGTCTATAATAAGCCCTTTTTTTTTCTTCCTATATCTACGTTTAGATAGTTACGAATTTTTATTATACAAGATATTCTTTATTACACATATAGATACATTATGAACAAATAATTACAACTCTATGGTATAATCTACCAAACAACGCATCTATCTTCATCGTTTTTATGCGGGTTCATAGGACTTCCAGCAGGACAATTAAAAGTCTTTGCAAAGTCGGCGCTATTGATCAAAGAATTCTTAACGCGGATGGACCATGGAGCATGCTCATCTTTAGGATCATAGCCCGTTAATTCATCATCAAAGTAACTGCAACGAGGAATAGTATATCCAATAAAGAACATCTGCTCTTGTGTCAAGCTTTCGAAACCTGGCAATAAAAGCTCCTGTTGTTGTATCTGACTAATGTATTCACGATAAGCTGTTAATGCAATTGACAATCCACCGCTGTCAGCAATGTTTTCACCAAGCGTGTTCTAATCATAAGTAGAATATTAATACCACTATACACATCGCGTCGTGCATGTATACGTACACTGCCATCGATTTGAATCTTTTCTCCAGTCGATCTGTTGGTGATATAATCTTTGTTATATTGATCAATAAAGCACTGCGAGCGGTTATGGAATGATTCGTTAGAGAAAGGCGTCCACCACTCTTCCTCATATCCAGTGCTGTTGTAAAGACGCCCTTGGTTATCCAAAGCATGCTATTTGTAAATGAGTCAGTGCACCATTTGATTAACTCTATTGGGGCAAATCACTCACTGTCAATTCATGACCAATTACTGAGCCTAATCCACCATAATTCAAATATTTAGGGAACTTATTATCATAGAATACGCGTTGAAGTATTCCCTCAGGGATTTCAATCTATATGCCCACACATGAGTGTTAGTAGTGAAAAAAATATATATTTGTGCGGCATATACCTGATTAAGCTGAGGATTGTAGAATGCGTTTACATCCGTTGTATAACCTTCATCAGACCATTCCTCATTCAAAACCTTGATTCCAAGCCCTTTCCATTGTCTATCGGTGTTCCATGAATAGTAGTTGCTAACAGATTTGTAATAACTTGTGCTGTCAACCAAGAGATTTTCATAATAGGATTGAATAAAAGTAGGATCTGTCCAATCTGGCTTGATCATATTAATAGCGGCTCTTGGTTTTAAAAGATTGATCTATTCAGCGGGCTAAATTAGATGTTGTCTTGCCTGATTAAATGTATGTTCGTACCTTTTCGATAGCCCTGGTCTTTGTTGCTGCGTCAAGCCAAGGAGTTCCAGGGAGGTGGTTAAGCCATGATGTCTGCAATTCATGAATTAAGGCATCTATTTCTATCTTTTCATTGATACCACCAATAGTTTTGAGAGCAAAAAAACGACCGACACTGTTGTAGAAATTGGTCCCTACGTCGATTGCGCAGGCAGCTTGTCTGGTGGTAATGTTTGCAGCAAACGAATTTTCAGACGTCGTTTGATTAGCGAGAGAAGGAATGGCACTATTAAACGGGAAAATCATTCCTTTGGTAAATCTATCCAAGGTGAAGCGAACAGTGAAAAAGTCTTGAAGTTTTTTCAACGTAAAGGTCGATATGAGCTTCTCCCATGGTTGCAAGTAATTTTGAACGGCGCGTATTGCATTTGCAGGGTTTGAGGTATACTCTGGATTAAGATCAGAAATGAACGTAGACCAGTCAATAAGGATGCTTGAGGATACCAAAGCGCTCACATTGTGATAGAAGACTGCAGTGCTCTTTTCAAGATTTTCTAACCTATAATATACATGTATTACTCGATATGTACACATAAAACATGGTATATGGTCGTATGCACTTACGAATCTGTTAAGTTATTTAATTGAGTTTGTACATCAAAATAGTTCTCTACTGCAGCTTTGATTTCATGTGGAGACCAGAGATCAATGTTCATCATATGGGCTGCGTCCAATAGTTGCTGAGTTTGGTTGTGTTGTCCCAATACCTTGCTGATAACTTTCTCAGCAATCTCAGCATTTTCTTCCTTGTCGATTGTAGGGGCACCAATTAAAATAGTATTGTAATCATGGTCTTCGTCGTTTCTGGTTATTTTAGTTTCAATCAAAGAAATGACATTTTGGCGAATGAAATAAGCAAGTGTATGGGCCAATTGCTTTGGAATGGAACCAGCAGTTGTGTTAACCGAAATTAAGTCGTTGCGAATATGTGCAATATCAGGATACAATTCAGCTGTACCGCGCTCTTGGTGAGTACACACATTGTAGTAGTCTTTGGCCTTTTGAAAGTTAGCTCTATCAGTATCTCTTTGTTCTGCAACATTGAACCCGTCGGTATTGGTCTTGAGCTGATTTGCCATGAATTCATCGTAAGTAGTCTCCATGATTTCAACCAAAGAGACAACATTGTTCTTTGAAACATCCGTGAATGAGTCTCTTGCTATTGTATTAGATGTATAGAGATGAGCATTTATATTTCACATTATACGCATATTCTTAAAGACATACATTGTTGTTTTTCTTTTTTAGTAACAGGAGGAGCTTTCAACCAGGCGCCACAAGAGTATTCAAAGAAATCTGAGCATGGATCAACATTTAGATCGATATATTGTTTGATAAATGCACTTGTAGCCAGGCAATCGGGGGTGGTACAGACATTACTCGCCGTTGGAGGAGCACGCTGAAGTAGTATGTTGGTAGGAGGCATTGTTTAGTCGTAGGATGATTTGTACAGATGATGACAACAAAGCGAATCGAATTCATCTTTTTATATACGATTTTAGCGTTCGGCTTAGTATATATGGAATATACACACGCAAAATGACATTTCATCCAAAAATGCCTTAGTAACACAACTGTGGCTTTGGCCTAGGCACTATTTGTTTCAGCAGCTTAAATCCACTTTTGTATTATGCGCATGGAATGATGATAGGTGTTTGAGCAATGCCCCATGATTGCCTATATAACACTTGTTTGGAGCGTTAAATGTTTGGGTTATGCGTATATACCATACACTGCCGATTTTATTTTTGTTTTTTGGGCTTTATATTATTTTGTAAAGCTTTGTAAGAGCACTTCAGCCCTCAACCAACTTTGTGTCATTGCGCGGAAGGGTAAAAATATACATGTCCTTTATGCTATAGAATAGAGTTGTGGCACTCGCTATTTTACTTTGTTTTGTACAAGGAAAAAGCTTAGGCAACATCTACATTATTACCTGGATTTCGCAACGTGTACATGAAAAATGACAGGTATATATCAAAGGGGTTTATTTATGTATAACGGCTCATAATCTCGGTTGACTTTCTTGCAGGAGCTGATTCCAATGTAGGGACTTCTTCGCCACTGACAAATTTGGTGAGGCTGCCCTCCAACGAACCCCAAAGCGAAGAAAATGCCTTCTTTTGAAACTTGGGCTTAAGCCATGATCCGGGATCACTAAACGAAAAGTATTATTAGCAGGGCTAGTGTGCGTGTGAAACAGTGGTTTACTTTACCCGTTCTTTCTACCGACAGTATTTTCCAAAAATGCACCAAATGCATTCAATTGCTCGATTAAATGAGGATGTAAATAAGGGCTTGCTTTTGTATAGGACTTGATGCACTGTTCTATAGCATCAAAATAACGCTGAGCAGCGTCAATATAACCAAAGTCTGCCAATACCCAAGCATGAGCTAATTTGTAGCCTTGCAAAAACGGCAAACATGTATTTGAGCTCATTGCAAACTCAAATATCTCGGTCAGGTTGCACGCATCCAGCGTAGTGCTATCGCTGCCAATCAAAGTGAGCCTCACCTGGTTGGTGTCCTGGCCTGAATGAATCGACTGCTGGGATGAAAGCAGATAACTATTTACATGATAGATACAGATAAATACAAAAAAACAAGACACACGAGCATATTAACATGTACCATATATGCGCAACCTCAATCCATCCTTGTTTCTTCATCATATCGCCGAATGCCTGCAGCGCCTCTAAATCTCTTGCAGTTCTATTGGCTAAAATGATGGCTACTGTATCTCTCCATTTCACCAGTTGGGATAAATCTGCTTGAGGTGTCACTGCTTGCAATCGATAGGGTGCATTTATATGTTGCACATCATTTACAAGAAATTCATTGACAGCAGTAGCACCAGCACCTGAAAACAAGGAATATATGACACGCAGAGCTTGATTATTCCCAGCAATGTTGTTGAAATGTCGGCTCTGCCTCATCTCAGGCGTGCAGTTCATTTCACGGTCGACAAAATTCTTGATGACCTTTTGCCAAAGATCTTTGTCAACGCAGCTGCTGATGATCAACGCATGAGCCCACAAATCCTCCTGGATGGCATAGTCTACAGCACCTATACGATCTCCGTTCAGTAAACAGTGCTCAATTTTTGATAATACATGGTTGGACAAGTCCACAGATGGTTGGTGCTCATTGTTGTTGCTGTTGCTGTTGCTGTTGTAGGACGGCAGTGCGAAATGAGAGTCTTCGATCTTGGTGGTGATTGGACGCAATACCGAAAGGATCGCTTGATCCATCTTGTCTCTATCATTGATAGTGCCATCATTTTCTACCAACACCTTGACCAACTGCCATAACAGAATCTTGGATTGCATGCGGTGGTATTGTTTTGAATCGTACATCATGGCCAGCTTTTCCTTTTCAAATTCGTCCACCATCTGTGTCATGTAGTGCGCAACATCCTTTTTCTTTTGCTTTGTACCTGTTTTGCTGTCATAAAGAACAGGGCCAGGAAAACTGATAGGGAATGCACGATCGCCTAATTCTTTCATGGATCTGATCTTGATGGAGCCAGGTTGAGGTTTCACGGTAGAAGAATAGTAATCTGTTACTGTTCGTGGAAATGTCACGAGCATTTTACCTCCAAACCCAAAACATACAATTGGACAGCCTCTAGCTCTGTCGAGTGGATCTACAGCAGCAGGCTGTTGTTGCTGCGATTGATAGCTGCGTTGGTATTGCTGGCTTTGTCCGTATAAATCTTGCATCGATTGGTGTTGAATGCCATTGTAATACGATTGCTGTTGTTGTTGTCTCGACGCCTCTACTGCACTTCCAGTCGAAGGTGGATGGTAGAGAGGAACGATCTGGCTAGCATCCAGAGGGTTTGTCGAGTAAACAGGAGCTGTAGGAGGCCTTTGAAGTGGCGATAGGTTGTATGTTAATTGATGTTGCTGTTGCTGTTGCTGTTGCTGTTGCTGTTGCTGTTGCTGTTGCTGTTGCTGTTGCTGTTGCTGTTGCTGTTGGGGGTGGTAGTCTTGTATTTGGGTATTTGCAAAAGACCTTGTTAAAGATGCTACATTCGTGTTGTTATTACTAGCTGCAGTAGGTGTATTTACAATCGCAGGAGTTACAGATCTCGACGCTGCTCCGAGTTGTCTCCCGCACTCTTCACAAAATTTTGAAGTGGGTTTATTTTCACCGTTACAAGTGGGTTCAGGACAAGGTAATAGTACATCGGGCGTTGGCTGTCTAGAGCTCTGTGTAGGAGGTTGTTGGGTATAAGGTTGAGATGTAATTGCGCCAGCTGCATTATAATAGGAAGTGTTATCTACGTATTGCGGCTGGTAATCACACTCTAAATTCGTATTTGGATCATAATAGTGGAGCTGGCCTTGCTCATCGTAATAGTAATGAACATTGGGGTCAAATTGGTACCAGTCTCCTTGGACAGGCTCATTATAAGGCGTCGTCATCTTTGCTTGAAACGATAAATTCCTTTTGTCTAATTTAAATTTGTCGATGATGATGATATGAAAAAAGGTAAAGACGTTAAAAGAGATAGAGAAAAAAAATCTCGTAAATATATTTAAATGCCTTTTTGGCGAACAAAATGATGTGCTTTTTTATTCGCTAATCATACCGTACAACATTGGGTTTGTTACGGTATCTACAATTTGCTGCTTGTTTACGTTCAGTAATTTATCAGCTCTTCAAATTAACATAAATTAGACGTTCCATTTAATCAGGCAATCGTTTCGTGTCTTCCTTGCGTTAAAAAAGGTTTAGTAAAGCTGTATTCATGTGCAAAATATGAATGAACGGCACTTGATTTTTTTTTTCATCGTGGTTCAGATGCCCTTCACTAAAACTACAAGTATAAAAACAAAAAATACATTAAAAGACAATTTTTATTTCTCTTTCGAGTGATACAAGTTTTAAAAGAGCTTATTGCCAAAAATTTTAGATAAAAACTATTTAATTAAAAAAGCGTTTTTGAATGCAATTTTCATTTTTAAAGTAATGAAGTTGCAACAAATTGTTTTTGTGCGATATAGGTTGTTTTAGGTGTATTTTTTTTTCTGATTGGTCAAACTTGACAAATTTTATAACAGATGCGAGATATATTGTCATTATTATTATGTAGCCACATTTCTTGTAAGGATACAGATGATTCAAAGTGGGTTTTATCCTGCTCAAGATACAAGATGAATCCCTTCCGATGCAAGTTTCCTCACTCCAAAAATGATCCCGACTGTCGTTACTCAATGCTTTTGATTTGGACAATACATGTTAAATTGCCAGACTAATTTGGCCAAGTGATTCAAAAAAAAACACTAGCATAATCGGTAGGAATTGTTTATCTGGCTACATATCCTAATCACTGCCGATAACGAAATTTAGAAGTGAAATTTATTGTAACCGCTATCGAGTTTTTCGCATCACATTTAAATTAGAATTCTCCTCTTTACTTGAATCATCATCTGATTCTTCTTGAGATGTAGTTTCATCCGTTCCATCCGTTTCATCCGTTCCTTCCTCTTCTTGGTCTTCATCCTCTGCATCCTCTTCATCCTCTTCATCCTCTTCCTCTTCCTCTTCATCCGATTCACTTTCGTTTGTTGATGTCTCTTCTTCGCTAAATTCACTTTCATCTTCTTCGCTAGACTCATCGTAGAAGGCATCCAAATCGTAATCGTTGCCTTTTTTCTTCGTGTTTGATGAGGAATACATGGAGGATGAGCCCATGGCTTCAACACCAGACAACGCAGTAGAAGCGCCCGCTCCTGAACCAAATCTACCATTATTACTTCCTCCACGGTAAGAATCAAAACTGTCACTTCCAAATCCAGTTTCCATTACTACTGTACGACTACCACTCCATCCTTCAAGCTCCTCTACGTCACGTACACCAGCGTCAGGCTGTTCTTTAGGGAAATCCGGTAATGGCTCATAACCAGGAAGAGGCTGATTAGCTAAAAGAGAGAGCGATCCAACATTGTATTCAGATGCTGCTTGTACTTCACTCTCAATCACTGCAGGATCTTTGTTGGACAACAGGATGGTCTTCAGATGTTGTTTTAGCTGACTTAAACCAGGTTTTTCATCTTGGCTTGGTATAGTTAACGCACGTAAAAACCTTGCTCTATCTCTCACATCATAGTCTGTGTCGTATCTTGCTAAATTGAGTAAATATTGGTTCAAGTTGTTCAAGATGGGGTGTGTGGCGTTTAAGCAGGTCAGTTTCGCAGACAAGGTCAAAATTTGAAGCTTTGTGATATGATGCTAGAAAAAATTACAAAGTTAACCCCAAATTCAAACGTCTAAGTTACCATCATACCTCGTTGGAAAAATTCTTGACTGCTTGGCGAAGAACATCAGGGCCTACCTTGGGCAGTGTTTCAGCATACTGGCCAACCAACCATAGAATGTTGGATCTTGCCATAGGGACTTTTACTGTATCTAGCAATTTTACAAGGGCAATCACTGATCTCGAATGCTCTTCAGAAGATACTTGCAACAAACGAGTTAAAACCAGCACAGATTCAGCCACGACAAGTTCTATAGCAAAATATAAGTCTTTTCAATCGATTAAAATAATGCTCTACCTACCATTTTTACTGCGTAATAGTTTCATTAGTAGACGCAAGCATTTGTCCGCTGCTGTAGGTACTGTGGAAGCACATCTGGCAATGGCCTGGATAGTTGCTGCTACAAAATCCTTGTTAGGGTTTTTGACATATTGCTATCACAGTAGTTGAGTACACTCATTCTTATTATTTGCAAGCGACACTTACTTGAAGTTCTGTGAGTAATATATGGATATTCGCTTCCGTTGCAATTGTTGTAAGGATATTTAGTTTGGCATCGCGGATGAATACAGGTTCGGAAGATTGAGCATAAAATTGTTGGAGCGAAGATTCAAACAAATACTAAAAGATGAATCAACATATACTGCTTGACAACACTTGTTCGCATACTACTTACAGGCCTTTTCAATGCCATTGCAGCAATATTTGTAAGCACAACATAACATTGCTCACGATGTGTTCTCAATAGTCGGACAAGAGGTTTTGCAATCGTCTCGGCTTGGGCCGCAGGAGCTAGATAGTAATACAATTTCGCTACAGCCAAGACAACACCGCTATTGCGACTTTGCAATAAAGGTACACAGCTCTTTAACAATAATTCATGATCCACGTCAAGGTCGATTGTTTCTCTTGGAGGCATCTCGTCAATATCAGTTTCCGAATCTGAATCTGAATAGAATGATTTGCTGTTGTTGGCGTAGTTGGTGGATTGCTTTGGTGGAATACGAGATTCATCTTCGCCATTAGGGTTTGGGTTCAAAAATTGGTTTCTGCCATATCTCAACAGCACGCTTAAAATTGACATTTGTCCCCATTCGTCACAATCCCCCAGCATCGAACATAACTTTCTGTAGCAAGGATGGATCAAATCGAACCTGTTCGGACAAACTTCGTTGAATGCCATGATAGTACTTCCGATGACAATACTTGATCTATCCTTTAATAGTGTAGCAATTACTTCTACCAGAGCCTCTTTTTGGCTATCATCCAAACTGGTCGTGTGCGTAAGTGTGCATGTCAGTGATGATTAAAGCCCCTCTATCAATAGGACTTACCTGTAACATTTGGGTATAGCATGAGCAGCAGTTTTTCTGACATACGCACTAGAGTCTGTGATACATTTCTTAATACCGAGCAACACAATGGGACTAATCACAGGAACACGAATACCACTCATCACACGAAGTGCCATGGCTCGTATGATTTGGTTCTTGTCACTAAGATCCTTTTGAAACGAGTTTATAGATAACAAAGCTAGGTCAGGCTCTTGTTCAGCATATCTTAATAAGAAAATGTACACCAGTTTACGAATCTCAATATTCTGAGAGACAACGTTCTTCACAACATCAGGAAAGAATTCGGATACGTCTCTGCCTTTGGATATCATCTATGTGTACATTAGAGACAATGTGTATGTAAACAGGGGAAGGGGGTAAACTTACAGCAATCAACCTCTTTAACCCATCTAGCTTTTCTCTGTCATTTTTAGAATCAAGTTGACGTTTGATATTACGCATCTTTTCTTCAGACGTATCAAAGTATTGTGCTCCAGATTCACTACCGGGAAACCCCAACTCGCGCGCGTTATCCACAAGGCCCTGAGACATCTTTTGCGATAGCTTTGCTGCTTTTTCTGCAAACGTCTTTGCGCTGTTGATGTAATCCGATACTTCCATGCTGATAAAATAAACGAAAAAGTAAAGAGAAAGAAGATGTCTATTTTGTTTTACAAAGCAAACTTGGAAACAATCGCGGAGACCTAATGTAGCAACTCTGATTCAGTTGAATAATAGCTTGTTTTCCTCAGCAAGAATTGCAACACGCAGTTTCCTCAGTCGCGCTAAAACAGGAATATGGGAATAAATGAAAGGCCTTTCATTTGATAAACAATGTATGCATTTGCACAATGAGCTATCTATATTCTGACAACGAAAATACTGAAAGTGACAACCCTTTGTCCAAAAAGCTAATGGGAATTTACACATTTTGCATATGCTTAAACCTGTATTTTTTTTTCGAGAAAATGTGCATATTTCGAGTGAGATTAGTTTGTAAAAGGTGAGCAATTTTTCCTAGTAGATCGATCCGATTTAATGTTTAATGGCTTTGAGTACGTTCCGTTTTTGCTCTGTATCATTTTGGCTCGTCAAGAGATACAGATTTAACGCAGATGAAGGTATTCAGAGGGTAATTATTTGTTAAAGAATACCTAAAGAGTCTTTTTTAGACCATCTGCTACTTGATTCGTATTCGGATGTATTGAAATCTGCTCCTCCGCATGTAAAAAAAAATACACAACATGTTATCAATGTAGGGAGCATTTCCCTACCATCCCGAGAGGAATATGATAGTCTACAGAGTTTTGTTGGTGAGACAAGAATGATTTGCGATGTAAGAGTAAACTCGGGATTCAGCATTCCGTTTTCTTTTGGGCGCTTACTCAAATGAAGCTAATAAATTCATGTTTTGAATTCGATACAAAAAAGGAAATGCATCATTCAATTCTCTACTAATACAACAACTATTTTTTTATTATAGCTTTGATGGTTCTAGCGATATGTAATGAAATAATAATATGCTATATATTTGATATAAAATGTGTTGATAATGAAAATCAAGAGAAAAATAATAATTCGGTTGCACATACACCAAAAGTATTTATGTAAACAAAAGCTCTTGTCGTACCTGCAATGTTTCATTGATTCTCTGGGTTAAATAAATCGCATTTCCTCTAAATTCGCTATTTTATCTTTCTCTTTCATTTACTTGATTTTTTATTTCATTATTCAACTTGGCAGACTTGACTTGATTCAAATTTTCAATTTATCACCCATCGCGCATGTCGAGTGAGTTTTTATTAAAAAATAGACCATCTGATTTCAGTAGTGCAAGCTATAACAGTAACCATAACGACGGCAACCATAACAACGATGGATTTAACCCAACAGTGATAGGCCATGATTATGCTTCAAATATACTTGTCGCCGAATTAACAATTCGATCTACAGCTTTCAATGCTGCATCTGGACCACCATCAACAAGCGATAGTAAAAACTTGAGCGAGGCATCCGCTGAAAAAAAAAATGAACATGTCAGTGGCAAGAAAACGAAGCGCCGTGTCACTTTTAATTTAGACAATGTTCAAGTACAAACAATACCCATATACTCTTCTTGTTCATCCGAAGACTCTTCTGAGTCAGAACAGGAAGATGAAGACTACATATACTCTTTGCCTAGTTGTGATCCTGCTGTTCCTCAGTCTTCCCTGTCCTCCACGGCTTGTCCGCCTTTTTTACCTCTACCATCAGCACAAATTACACCGCCGACACCACAGCCAGTGAATACAGCCATATCAGAACGAATCTCCAAGAAAGAAAGCTATGACGCTTTACAACAAAGAAAGCAAACCAGACGCCGTGATAACTCACATCTCCCTTCAAGCACTAATATACCTGGATATTGGTATCCTCTAAACCCCACCACAACTACAGGACCATTAGCAAACAATGGTATGGCTCGATGTGGTAGTCCCTTAATTACAATGAGATCATTGGAGATGACAGAGCAATTGATAGCTGAATCTATCGAAAGAGAGATGGCGTTGAATCCACATTTACTTCATCATCCCGCTGCAAAAAGAACTAGTTGCATTCAAGAAACCTCATCAACAACAACGCCACCTAGATCACCCATTGCAAATAATGATGCAGTAAGAATAAGCATGCTAATTACTGATACTGATGATGAGGATGAGGATGAAGATGAAGATGAAGACGAAGGTGAGGATGACGACGATGGCGATGATGAAGACAGTGTACAAGAGAAGCTACAAGATATCAATGATAAAACAGGGCTAGTTAGTTATGACGAACAGCCCAATTCAAGTCATTCGCCTGAATCATTTTCTTCTGTTTTGATTGATGACGAAGAAGAAATCGATACCTCCGTAACAGCATCCTCGGCTGAACCGCAAGCTGAAAACAATCAGACGGAGAATGATTTCACCAAATCGGTGTATGACGAACTTGCAAAACGACAGGATCAGACAGTGTTGCCTTTTTCTGAATACAAACCACCTAAACTTGACTTTTCGTTTGAACAAGATGTAATTCCAATTTCGGCTAATGACAATGTTGTGGTCATTCCACCTCCCCAAAACAAGGACAGTCCTGTGTGGATAGACTATCCCTCTCCTACAACAACCATACATGATCAAGCACAGACAAGGGATATCTTCTTTGTAAAGGTACTTGAGGCAGAAAATCTGGATTTTCCTATAGAAGACGGTAATTTACAATGTGTAATAAAAGGTATCAGCACGGATTCTAATTTTATTTTTAGATAATACAAATATCTATTGTAGCATTCGGTATAAAAGTGCAGAGAGCAGATCCCATGGTCAGAAAATGGCACATACAATGATGATTGATCACGAAATGCGAATGTAAGTTTGATTGTAAATACTAACTGCTGAGGACTTATATGCAACTTGTAATACATAGCCAAGATATTGATCCAAACGAGCAGATTGCAATCACCATTCACGTTGCTGCTGCAACGCAAAATAACAAGAAAATGCAGTTGTCTAATTCGAGTTGGTATCACAGGATGAAGGCTCCATCTGACCTTCAACGTTATGTGCATGAAAAAGATGGCTCTATTTGTCAAACTTTATTTTCGCCAGATCGATTCATGTCGAATGCTTCATTGGATCAGACTGCTTCGTTGATGCTTGTAAATAATTGGTATCGTGCTGTGCAGCATACCATAAGCCCTTCCTCTTCTTCTTCGCTATTACGAAAGACATCTTCTTTGATGAAAAAGAAACCAGCCAATCCAGCAGTCGTAGCAAAGGAAAAGGCTGTGGGTAAATTATACGTGCAATGCTTGCATCTAAAAATTCAGGGCAACAATTTTCCTCGTGATTTAAATGAAGCTGTAGAAGCACTGAACGCCAAACGCTTTCATAACACAGATTGGCAGGCTGGTTATTTATTGCAGCTGGGGGGCAATGCCAAGGTATACTCTAAAACTGGTTCCATATTTTAGTATCTAAATTTTCAATAATTAGCAACCTCGAAGACGATATTTCAAATTAACAGGAGTATGTTTGTATGCCTATGTGAATACTCCAAATCAAGACGAAAAGCACAACAGACCACTGTACAAGATACCACTCTCAAGAGCTACACGTCTGATCTGCGATGATTTTGTCATCGTTGAAAGATCTCAAAACCAGTTGCAAAACACAAGCCCGGCAACATTGGTCAATCAGTTAGAACAAGTTATCATGCTTGATGATGACAAACAAGATGATGGTGAAACTACAGAACAAGAGAAGAATAGTTTTCAACTAGTGTTTGACAACGGCGACAAGATAAATTTTGGCTGCGAATCATTTGAAGAACGTAACAGGTGGATATCTGTCATGGAAATCATTATCTGTAGATTACCACCCTTGCCCGATTGGATCCGGAACAATCATTTTGATGCTTTATACCTCTGAGAAAAATCTCATACACTTTACCAATTATTTACTTGTACTTGCAAACCCATACAAGATACACGATTTTTCACGACCTCATATTCTACTCACCACTATAATAACATTTTATAAAAGAGTTTGAATTTTTCATATAGAAACATTTTTATAATAGTAATTAATTAAAAAATTTTGTAGTATATATAGTGATTATCCAAAGCTTCTTCTCCTTATTGCTGCTGATGAGGATGCTGAGGGTGACAACTCCCGTTGCTGACTACCATCACTATGACCTTGATTTTTATTGCCCACAAGACGCCCAAATCCAGCCTATATTATTGATGAGATGGTTGTTTGTTATGGTCATATTACCTCGGTCCAAAGTTACCTTGATTTTTCCATGCAGAGGTTTTTTCACGATATAGTCTACCAAGCTACCTCTTCGTATGGGTGGTGATGATGTAGCATAATCATTTACTTCTTCCACAGGCATTTTGGAAAAGTCTATGATCTCTGATGATGGAGTATTGTTCTCTGGCGAAAAGGACTCTGAATTGAACGAGTCAATATCTTCGTCACTATCGTCCTCTGCTATATCTTGTTTCAATGGCTGGTCACTTTCAGAAGTTATCATATTTCGAGATATCCAAGGCTTGCTTAAAATAGAAGCAGTGGAGTCTACATCCGATAATCCAGAATACTCTGATTTTGTATGCTGTGCACAAATAGAAGAAGGAGCATTGTGAACAGAAGAAGGCGCAAACAAAGATTCTCCATAAGAATAAAGTGAAAACATGGATGCATTCTCATCTGCCCCGTTTATACTGGAAGGAACACTACTCTTGATAGACGGAACTGTCTTTTTTGGTCCTCTGTTTGATGATTTCTTCCACCACCATCTCGTTGTTGATGTTGTATTTGGTCTTGCTGTATCTGCCATTGCTAACAATATAAAGAAAAATAAATAAGAGAGCGAAAGAAAGAAGGGTGAGCAAACCCTCCTTTTTATAGATCTGTTTCATACTCTACAAACCTAAATTGAGTACATTTATGCAGCGCAAACAAGAAATTATCCTCATCTCCTACTTATTCCCTGCAGGTATTATTTCACGGTGGCCTTGTTTGACAGAATGGATTATTTGGACAATACTTTGATTATTGATCACAACGTTATTGCCTGTATATTTTAGTCGCATAGATAGCTTATCCGTCAAATTGAAGGCATAATAGGTCTGGAGTCATTCTATCTGCATTTCATTGTTTTATTCTCACAAACATCCCTTATTTTATGCGATTTCTCAATCATAAACCCTGTGCAAGTTTCTTTGAGTGAGTTATTATTAATTAATTTGAATATGGAAACAACAATAAATCAAAGTTCCAAAATATAGAATAATGCATTTTTCACTAAAAAAAGGGAGAACAATTCGCTCATGTTTGTACGTGGTCTATAATTGTAATCTTTTCTTCTTTTCGCGCTTTAGTTCTAAAATAAATTATTCAATAAACTGTCAAAAATACAAATATTTCAAATGTTAAACTGTCTATAACAGTTCAAATCCTAAAGCCAAAACACAAATTTGCTGTTGCTACATGCACTACATTTAACATCAAAAGGGCTTCTCCGGGAATCGAACCCGGGACCTCTCGCACCCTAAGCGAGAATTATACCACTAAACCAAGAAACCAAACTATTTTTTTCGGAAATACAAACTTTTACACATCCTAAAACGTTGAAAGCAATACAGAGAAAAAGCTCGGGATTTACACTATGCAATGCTCGGGCAAATGTTAAATAAGAGAGAATATACCTACAGACTAGTAGGTTTGTTGAACCGAGCTTCTAATTCTACCACAGCTGGGAAGTTGAGATGATTCAGGCTGTTCAGTTACTGTTGTGTGTTGGGTTTAAAAAAGATAATAAAAACTACTAAAGGTTAATAACGAGATACGAAAACTTACACTATGGCGTCGCCGATGTTCTTATGAGAATATTGATGTGCATGCA